>OY757016.1:139708541-139984841 GCA_963580285.1 Lucinisca nassula | reverse complement strand
AAATCACCTTTTTCGGACTCGGATGACCTAGTTATATGAAGAATATTAAATAATTCTATGCTTGCAAAAGCGAGAATTATTCCATACAATTACAGCGATTTCTACCGCGGCGGAAGATGCGGATGGAGGTCGGGCCCCGTAAAACTGGTGTAAACCCGGCAGTAATTATAACTGGCCGCCAAAAGAATTTTTTTACGTAAGTCTGTGTCCTTGACCTCAAGGTCACTGTTGGGGTGGTAATGCATCAATGAAATCTTAAGATCAGTATGTAACTTCAGTGTTAAGTTCAAAGGGTTCAGAAGATACAATCTCTTAGAAACTTTGACACAAAACTTTAACCAAATGTAAAATTTCTAAGTCTGTGTGTGTGTGTGTGTGGGGGGGGGGGGGGGGGGGGGACATGCATCAATGAAATCTTTAGGCCAGTATGTAACTTCAGTGTAAGTATCATCTAAATCTATCAAAGGGTTCAGAAGATATAATCTAGAAACTTGAACCAAAATGTTAACAGAGGAACGGACGGACAAATGGCAGGACGAAAACTATATACCCCCATAGCATACTTCGTATGCCGGGGTATAAAAACATCTTTTATTATCGCAAATGTGTGACCACTGAAGTAGGACTGATGTGTTGACCCATATTGAACAGCTAACAAAACACAAGATACACTAAAATTCCTATATTAAGATCACCCTTGGGACTGTTCAAAAGTGGTCTTTAAGACTACTTGTGAACAATCACAAAGGTGGTCTTCCATTAGAGCACACTGGATGTAGAAAACACAAAGAAAATATACAAGAAACCTTCTAAATATGCTTTTAAAAGCCTAATTTGTTTTTATTTTATGTGGTCTTAATAGTAGAACTTCACCGTACTTGATTTACACTCGTCAATCACATGAGCTTAAGCTTGTGTATCATGATGATGGTACGAGACCTATACGGTGTTGCCCTATGCGTCACCTGGCCAGATCAGATGGACACATATTCCTTTAATTTTTGTTACATAGATCAAAGATCAAGGAACGGAATTTGGACTAATTTTCTTTCCACCTATTTACATAACGGATGGACCTCACAAGTTCTGCTAAATGCAATTTATGATAAACGCTGACATTATCTATTAACAAAAGGTCTGTTTGTTTGTACATTCCATTTTGGTGAAAATTTTGAAGCTGATTATAGGAAAACATGAATTAATTAAGGACTGAATTTGAAGTCAAAATTGGTCCAGCTCACAAAAAAAATTGTATCTGACCAACGAACCGCTTGAGCCCTGGTCCAGACTATTCAGATCCACAAAATAATTTGTGGTTCTAGAATGTCTGCTAATGTCTGAGGACACATAAACTTTTTCTGACCTGTATCATACTTACGAGAGTCTTTGTAGCACTAGATTATACAGTTGATCATATGAACAGTTCTGTCTGGGGACGGGTAGTAAAAGAGGTTGACCAAATAATGAGTAGGTTCCCATGTAACTCTGATTATAGGTGGAACTCTTCATTCTGTAAAGGTATTGGAACACGAGTCATATCAAGTGAAACAAAAAAGCTATCTCTAGATATATCCATACATCTAAACATATCCCTATGTACATTGTGCTTTGTCATAAATACACGCCATCACATTGTCATTAAAAACTGGTTTCTCTTATATGGGGGTGTTTTCAAATGTTTCTCCTAAACTATTATATTAACCCTTGTCCTGCTGAATAAATTAACATGGCCATTTGTGACTATCAACCAATTAAAGTACTTGCTATATGTATTCATTCCAACTGAAAGACAGGCAGTGTAGGTCTTGATCAGAAGGCTTCTGACAGTATAGATCCTGATCAGATGGCTTCTGGAGGAGCCATCTGATTGGGATCTACACTGTTCGCAAAGATATTGGTTGTCATGTTCAGCAGTACAAGGGTTAAACTCAAAGACATTTCAAAGTCACATGACAGGGCTCGACATTGTCTAGTGAAAAGCTGGTCAGGTCTAGTAAGGTCAGTGGCTGGCTGGTCCGAATGGTCCAGTTGAAAATCTGCTGCCACATTTATTAAAATCCATATTTTTAATCCATTTCCCATAAAATGTTAGTTTTCAGTTTGTTGCTCGAGTTTTACTGTGTAAATAAACAAGAGGGCCATGATGGCCCTGGATCGCTCACCTGATCCATAGAGTAACAAGGGGGCCCCGGGAAGGGCCATTATTGACCCAGGGCTATAATGTGCATAATGTTGAGGGAGGTCTAAATAGGTGAAGCTTCATACCAAATATCAACAAAGGCAATAATTTGAACAATCTTGGCAAAGGTCCACTAGATGAAGCTAAACACCAAATATCAAAGACCTGGGCCTTGAGGTTTCCAAGAAGAAGATTTTTTTAAAGATATTCCCTACATAAGCCTCTGTAAAACCAAATGGCCCCGGGGCTAGGGTGTTTTTGGCCTCAGGGCAACAATCTTGATAGAGGTCCACTAGATGAAGCTTCACACCAAAGACCTGGGCCTTGCTGTTTCAGAGAAAAATATTTTCAAAGATTATCTCTATTTAAGTCTATGTAAAACCAAAGGGCCCCGGGGCAGGGGCATTTGTGGCCCGAGGGCTATAATTTGAACAATCTTTGTAGAGGTCCACTAGATAAAGCTCCATACCAAATATCAAAGACATGGGCCTGACAGTTTCAGAAAAAAAGATTTTTCAAGATTTTCCCTATATAAGTCAAAGTAAGACCAAAGGGTCCTGGAGGGGGGGGGGGGGGGCATTTTTGGCCCCAGGGCTATAATTTGAACAATCTTGGTAGAAGTCCACAAGATAAAGCTTCATACCAAATATCAAAGACCTGGGCCTTGCGGTTTCAGAGAAGAAGATTTTTAAAGATTTTCTCTTTATAAGTTGATGTAAAACCAAAAGGCCCCGGGGCGGGGGCATTTTTGGCCCCAGCACTATTATTTGAACAATCTTGGTAGGGGTCCACTAGGTGAAGCTTCATACAAAATAGCAAAGACCTGGGCCTTGCGGTTTCAGAGAAGAAGATTTTTAAAGATTTTCCCTATATAAGCCCATGTAAAACCAAAGGGCCCTGGGGTGGGGGCATTTTTGGCCCAAGCACTATAATTTGAACAATCTTGGTAGGGGTCCACTAGATGAAGCTTCATACCAAATAGCAAAGACATGGGCCATGCGGTTTCAGAGAAGAAGATTTTTAAAGAGCTTCTCTATATAAGCCCATGTAAAACCAAAGGGCCCTGGGGCGGGGGCATTTTTAGCCCCAGCACTATAATTTTGAACAATCTTGGTAGGGGTCCACTAGATGAAGCTTCATACCAAATATCAAAGACCTAGGCCTTGTGGTTTCAGAGAAGAAGATTTTTTAAGTTTTCGGTGAAAAAATCTATTTTTGGCTCCTGTGACCTGGATGTGCAACGGACCAGAACCATTTGAACAACTTTGAAAGGGGACCACCTAAGGATCATTCCTGTGAAGTTTGGTCAAAAACCGATCAGTGGTTTAGGAGGAGATGTCGTTTGAAGAAAATGACACACGCACACACACACGCACCGACGATGGACGAAAAGTG
Organism: Lucinisca nassula; assembly: GCA_963580285.1. Taxonomy (NCBI): domain Eukaryota; kingdom Metazoa; phylum Mollusca; class Bivalvia; order Lucinida; family Lucinidae; genus Lucinisca; species Lucinisca nassula. The sequence goes on along the minus strand of OY757016.1, from coordinate 139,981,267 downwards.
ATCACAAAAGCTCATCTTGTCACTACGTGACAGGTGAGCTAACCAGAGGACCAGTGGTCCTGTAAACGCTCACCTGACACCTGGTCCTGGTGTACATTTTAATGTTTTTATATATGTATATAGCCTCAGAGCAGGGGTACACAACTTGTGGGGACAAAATTTTGATGTCTAACAATGTGATAAAACTTCTCACCTATTCCTACCTTTCTGACAGTTTGAAGGCCATGCTTTCATTATGGTTTATTCCATTTGTCATATTTTTTTTAACTTTTCATATTATTTAGGGAATGTCTGATTGACAATGTGCTGGGAGAAGAATTTCGAAGTGTTTTTACCATATATGGGTGTTACGAGCCAGGCGTAGCAGAAAGAAAAAGCAAACAAGCCTTTTGGAAAAATTTAACAAAATTTATTTACAAGTTAACTTTAACCTGTAGAAGTAAGAAAATTAAATGTACTTAGCTCTGTTATGAAATATCCTGAATGAATCTATTTTCCTTGATCCCACAGAATTCACAATCCAAAATGAAAAGTAATATCCAACACAGAATTTAGAAATAACTTTTCTTAAATGCCCAAACATCAAACTCCAAAGTCTGACTCAATGAGAAAAATCAAGCTCTTTTATAGACCCTAAGATTTCTCTAGAACATTCCAGAGGGCTGTGGAATAAGATGAGGTAATTTTCTAAAAATAATGCAACCCAGAACTTTCTGGAAGGTTCTGAAGTACTTTTCCTTGTAAACATGTTGTTTACAAAAATGAAATTAATCTGTGACTCAGTTTTCTAGAATCTTCTATAAGAAGATTAACAAGATATTTATAGCACTATTAGGTCACAGTGGGGTGCAAGTGGGAATCAGAAAAATAAATTCTTATGCATAACACTCCCCCTCTTCGAGGAAAAGAAAGATTTATGTAATAAAGCTTTCTTTTGCTTTAAGAATAATAAAATATTGAGCATAGCATATAAAATTACATGTATCTACAATCCACTTAAGTAGGAAAGAAAAACACAACTCCTGACACTGCTCAAGCTCTTGAAAGGGCATCAGGGATAATGTTATCTCTCCCTCTGATATGTCTTATGTCTAAATTATACTCTTGTAGCATAAGACTCCACCTGAGCAACCGCTGATTTTTGTTTTTCATTTTATGTATGAAAGTCAGTGGATTGTGATCACTGAAAACAACAATCGGTGCAGTAGTAGGGGTAAGATAAACTTCGAAATGTTGCAGACTGATTCTTGCTCTGCATCTGTCTATGTTCGAGAATTAATCCTTCTAAGAGTCTATAAACATTTTTGTCCTTTCTTGTTCTGGTATAAGAATACTAGGAGAACTCCATTCCAGTCATTGTCCAGCAAATACTGAATTTCTTCTTTAAGATTTTTCTGTTTTATAGGATTCATCCTGTATAGGTGTTGTTTTACAGGTTTGGAACCATTTATGTCCACATCGTGAAATATTTTGTCTGTCCGTGTTGGAATGTCAGGAAATAAGTGTCCATATTCAAAAATCAGCTGTTTCAGTTCATTCCGCTGATTTGGCTCTAGATGTGACAGTTTCTGGTCAAGATTCCGTAGAATGTCAGAATTCTGAAGTTTTGATGATGTGGGATCCGACTTCACTGAATTAATATCCTCACAGTCATTGTCACATGAATTAAGTGGAACAGAGCTAACTAGATTGACTGATGTTAAAGATGTATTGTCCCTATCTATGTATTCCTTAAGCATGTTAATATGACATAGCTGCTTTAGCTTGCGCCTCCCAGGAGTGTTTATTATGTAATTTACGTCACTGATCTTTTTGTCTACAGTGTATGGACCATAATACCTGGCCTGCAACGATTTTCCTGGAATAGGCAAAAGAGCTAGTACCTTATCACCTGGTTTAAAATTCCTTTCTTTTGTCCCTATGTCATATAGCTGTTTCATTTTCCTTTGGGCTGACTGAAGATTGGTCCGAGCAGTCTCACAAGCTTTTGAAAGTCTAGTTTTGAAATCAGACACATACTGAAGTAAATTCAGGGAGGTGTCATCATTAGAGAGAAATTTCTCTTTGAGTAGTTTCAGAGGACCACGAACAGTATGGCCAAATACTAATTCAAATGGACTGAAGCCAAGAGATTCTTGCACAGATTCTCTAACAGCAAATAAAAGGAGATGGATGCCTTCATCCCAATCCTTCTCTGTGTCAAAGCAATATGATCTTATCATGTTTTTCAATGTTTGATGGAATCTTTCAAGGGCGCCTTGACTTTCAGGATGATAGGCTGATGACTTATACTGTACAATGCCAAGTTCATGCATTACTTGTTGAAATATTCCAGACATAAAATTTGAGCCTTGGTCTGACTGAATAGATTTAGGAAGCCCAACAAATGTGAAAAACTTCACTAAGGCCTTGACGATTGTCTTAGTTTTGATATTTCTTAAAGGAATGGCTTCAGGAAAACGTGTGGAAGCACACATAATGGTCAATAGATATTGACAACCAGACTTTGTTCTGGGCAAGGGACCCACACAGTCTATAATTATTCGACTGAAAGGTTCATCAAAAGCAGGTATAGGCTGCAAGTGAGCCTTAGGTATAGTCTGATTGGGTTTTCCTACCATTTGGCATGTATGGCAGGACCTACAATGCTGAGAAACATCTGATTTTAACCCAGGCCAGTAAAAATGATTAAGAATCTTGTGATAGGTTTTATTTACACCTAAATGTCCTGACATGGGGGTTTCATGTGCCAAGTTTAATATTTCCGGACGGTAAATCCGTGGAACCACTATCTGATGGTTGACAGTCCACTCGTCTTCTGCTGAGACGTCTGGTGGACGCCATTTTCTCATAAGAATGTCATTTTTGACATAATAACAGACTGGGACCTGAGAAACTTCCTGCTCATCTAAGGCCCTTTCAAATAAAGGCGAAATTTCAGGATCCTTATGCTGTTCTATAGCTAGTTGAGACCCAGACATTTTGTCATGCCCTAGATTGAAAGATGAGTTATTCTCATGAAAATCTGTCTGCTTATCAGGCAGGCTTGAAGACAGAGACCTTGTTATCTCGTCATTAAAAGACTGACCCAAAAAGGTATCAGTTAAATCAAAATCCTGTTTCCCATCAGTTTGCTTGTCCTTACGTGCCATAGCCCTTGTGACTGCACAAGATGGATAAAGATCAGGAATTTCCTGCTCAATGGGATCAGGCGGTTGGTCTATGCAAGGATTAGTAGTCAAAAGTGGGTTTACCACAACCTTATCTCCAGCTAAGTCATTGCCTAGCAACAAATGAACACCTTTAAAAGGTAAAGAAGGTCTAATACCAACAGCCACTGAACCGGATACCAAGTCTGATGACAAATAAACGTTATGAAGCGGAACATTAACAAATCCACATTCCACACCCTGAATAAGGACACTTTGGCCCAAAGAAGTCTTCTCAGAAAAAGGCAGAGTATCTGCTAGAATAAGAGATTGAGAAGCTCCGGTATCTCGTAAGATTTTAATAGGGGTAGGATGGGCATAACTGTCACCATTTAGTGACACGAAACCATCTGATAAGAATGGTTCATAAATCTCCATAACTGTATCAGTCTCAGATAATTTGGTATCAGAAAGAGTTTCCTCCCTTACACAAGACTGTGGTTTTGGCCTTATAGAAGTCAAGCCTGTAGGCTTAAGTTCCTCTTGTCTTTCTCTTTCTTTCCTTCGCTTTAATTTTAAACACTCAGAGATCAAATGACCTGTATTTTTACAATAATAACAAACTACTTGAGATTGAGATAAGGGATTCTGGTCTTTGTTTTCACCAGAAGGTTTGGGAAAATTTGGGCTTCTGTTTTCACCAGAAGGTTTGGAAGGATTCTGGCTTTTATTTTCACCAGAAAGTTTGGGCATAGTACTAGATGTATGGCTATAACTACCAGAAGGATTACTGGGATAGAATCTTGGACCTGTCTGTGGATTATAAGGTTTTCGAGGATAAGGCCTGTTCACAAATGAGACTTTATGAGTCAAAGCATAATCATCTGCCAAACGAGAAGCTTCCTCCAAAGTTTCAACCTGTCTCTCATCGAGAAAAGATTTAATGTCTGAATTTATGCACCGTTTGAACTCTTCAACAAGGACAAGTTGTCTAAGTTTGTCATGATCAGAGCCTACCTTTTTAGAAGAACACCACCTATCAAATAGCTGTTCTTTGGTTCGAGCAAATTCTACATGGGTCTGGGAAATTTCTTTTTTGCAGTTCCTAAATTTCTGCCTGTAAGCCTCAGGGACCAACTCATATGCCTTAAGAATAAGCTCCTTAACCAGATCATAGTCTGAGCTTTGCTCGACAGTCAGCTGAGTGTAAATGTCACGAGCCTTTCCGACAACAACGCTTTGCAAAAGTAAGGTCCAATGCTCTTTTGGCCATTTTAAATTTTCTGCAACTTTTTCAAAATGCAAAAAATACTTATCTACCTCTTTTTCCTGAAATGGCGGAACTAATCTGATGTGCTTTGTGGCATCAAAGTAACTGCCAGAGTCAAAAACAGGGGTATGTTTAACCCTATCTTGACCCTGGAGTTCCATTTCCTTCAGCCTTAATTGAAATTGCCTTTCCCTTTCTTTTTCTTCAATACTATATCTCATTTTTTCCTTTTCCAACTCAAGCCGTTCTTCTTTTTCTAATTTTTCTTTCTGAAAGCGTTCCTCCATTTCTCTTTTTTCCCTTTCCATTTCTAATTTTTCCATCTGCATTTGTCTCTGCATTTCTCTTTCTTTTTCCTTTTCTCTTTCTTCCATTTCTAATCTTAACTTCTCTAATTCAATTTGCCTTCCTATTTCAATTTGTCTCATTTGCAATTCAGTATGTGAAACCATAATGAGAGACAAAGCAGATGGATCAAAAAGTTCTTCATCAACAAAAAACTGTACCAAAACATTCTTGATTTCATGTTTTTTCATGCTTGTTTTGACAGCAGTGACCCCATAATGGGAAGCAATATCTAGCAAATCTGTTCTTTTGGCCAGATTAAACAACTCCTGAGTAGGCTGAGCCAAAAAGCTTCTCAAATCAAACGACATGTTTGCTTTTTGTTTGTTTTAAAAAGTATTTATGGAAATACAGATTGAGGTTAATTTTACAAAGTTTTTTTTTTTCTTCGAAATGACAAGCCCAACGAGAATTTCACATGAAATGACAAGTACTATTTCACCTGAAATGACAGTTCACATGAAATTACAATCCCCTATATGCCTATAGGGAAATACCAATCCTGTGAAGCAACTGCAAAGTCTATTTGATAAGAAATGACAATTACCTGCGTCACATGAAATGTCGGTTTTAAAATGGTTTTATCCCGGACGAGCCCCCAATTTCTGTTACGAGCCAGGCGTAGCAGAAAGAAAAAGCAAACAAGCCTTTTGGAAAAATTTAACAAAATTTATTTACAAGTTAACTTTAACCTGTAGAAGTAAGAAAATTAAATGTACTTAGCTCTGTTATGAAATATCCTGAATGAATCTATTTTCCTTGATCCCACAGAATTCACAATCCAAAATGAAAAGTAATATCCAACACAGAATTTAGAAATAACTTTTCTTAAATGCCCAAACATCAAACTCCAAAGTCTGACTCAATGAGAAAAATCAAGCTCTTTTATAGACCCTAAGATTTCTCTAGAACATTCCAGAGGGCTGTGGAATAAGATGAGGTAATTTTCTAAAAATAATGCAACCCAGAACTTTCTGGAAGGTTCTGAAGTACTTTTCCTTGTAAACATGTTGTTTACAAAAATGAAATTAATCTGTGACTCAGTTTTCTAGAATCTTCTATAAGAAGATTAACAAGATATTTATAGCACTATTAGGTCACAGTGGGGTGCAAGTGGGAATCAGAAAAATAAATTCTTATGCATAACAATGGGCATGGCCACCATCTTGGTCATGTGACCTGGACCATATGAGCAAATTTTCATTTGTTCATCATATAAAGGATCTATATCAAATTTCACTTGAATTGGGCCAGCGGTTTCTGAGAAAAAACTGTTTGAAATATGGAACCTGGTTAATCTTGGTCCCAGGTCACTGAATGATGACTTTTCTTACCCATGAATCTTCATGTATTCATTTACTTTACCTGATCTACCAATTTGGTGACATTGTCTTCAATGGATTCCTAAAAATCCATTATTTTCACTTTTTCCCGTGCAAAAGCCTAAGTTGACAAATTTGACACTGCCATAAAATAGGTCAAGGTCAACCAAGGGTCAGCATTTGTAAAAACTATGACGAGCCCGAGTACCATATGATATATGCCAAGTTTCAAAGCCATTGGCCTTACGGTTCTGGAGAAGAAAATTTTTGAAGGCTTTTTACCATATATGGTCGTAGCGGCCATCTTGGTCATGTGATCTAGACCATACTGGCAACTTTTCATTTGTTCAACTCACAAAAGCTCCATATTGAATTTCACTTAAATTGGCTCAGTAGTTTCTGAGAAAAAATGTTTTTTTTGAAATATGAAATCGGAGTGACCTTGGTCTAAGGTCAATGAATGACCTTGACCTTTCTTACCCATAGATCTTCATGTATTCAGTTACTTTACCTAATCTACAAATTTTGGTGACACTGTCTTCAATGGTTTCCCTAAATATCCATTATTTTCACTTTTTCCTATGCAAAAGCCTAAGTCAGCAAATTTGACATTACTGTAAAATAGGTCAAGATCAACCCAGGGTCACCATTTGAACAAATTATGATAGGCCGGAGTACCATATGCTACATGCCAAGTTTCAAGGCCATTGGCCTTAGGGTTCTTGAGAAGAAGAATTTCGAAGTTTCTTCACCATATATGGGCGTGGTGGCCATCTTGGTCATGTGATCTAGACCATGTTGGCAGCTTTTCATTTGTTCAACTGTAAAATAGGTCAAGGTCAACTCGGGGTCACCATTTGTACAAACTATGATGGGCCTGAGTACCATATGCTACATGCCAAGTTTCAAGGCCATTGGCCTTACGGTTCTGGAGAAGAAGAATTTTTAAGGCCTTTTACCATATATATAGGCGTGACGGCCATCTTGGTCATGTGATCTAGACCGTATTGGCATTTTTTCATTGTTCAACTCACAAAGGCTCCATATTAAATTTCACTTAAATTGGCTCAGCAGTTTTGGAGAAAAAAATGTTTGAAATATGGATCCTGAATGACCTTGGTCTAAGGCCAATGAATGACCTTGACCTTTCTGACCCATAGATCTTCATGTATTCAGTTACTTTACCTAATCTACAAATTTTGGTGACACTGTCTTCAATGGTTTTCCTATAAATCCATTATTTTCACTTTGCCCCATGCAAAAGCCTACTTCGGCAAATTTGACATTGCTGTAAAATAGGTCAAGGTCAACCCGGGGTCACCATTTGTACAAACCATGATGGGCCCGAGTACCATATGCTACATGCCAAGTTTCAAGGCCACTGGCCTTATGGTTCTGGAGAAGAAGATTTTTGAAGGCTTTTTACCATATATGGGCATGGTGGCCATCTTGGTCATGTGATCCAGACCCCGCGAACAAACTTTCGTTCCCCCATCCCACTGAGGCTCCATATGAAATTTGGCTTTGATTGGCCCTGCAGTATAGGAGAAGAAGATCTTTGAAAATGGTGGATGGACGGACGGACGACGGACCATGGCTATACTATAAGCTCACCTAGAAAAAATCTGATGACTGAAGAACTAACATATCTCTTTAGTATGATTTTTATCATTTACTCGGTCCATTTGAACTAAGATCGGGCCCAGTGCATCCCAAGAATTACAGGACCATCTTGTCTGATTATTTAAAAAGTTGATGTTGAACCCTGCATGACAAGCACATTCTTGCACACCAGATTAACTTGGGATAGAAAAATCCGTCCCTCAGGATCACTGTCCGGTATCACTCGGCAAGCCTTGTGATGCCGGACAGTGACCCTCGGGACGGATTTTTCCATCCACCCCTCACACCCATATAAGATTATTAAAATCTTACCTTTCTTCTCTAAGATATATAGGAATAACAATGCAATTTTGATCATCAGCACTAGATATAGGAACTTCATAGACAAATATATCGTCTCTGTCTAGAATATGACTCAAAGCTTCACTAGGTGAAAACACTTTGTGGAATCGGTGGTTATATACATCTGTAACTACCATCTGAAAAAGGATGAAAATCACCTCCGTTAACCCTTATCCTGCTGTTCACAACAACCTCTATCTTTGGAAACAGTGTAGATCCAGATCAGATGGCTTCTGAAGAAGCCATCTGATCAGAATCTACACTGTTTGACATGCAGTTTATGGATTTGTAAGAATAAATTACATCAAGTAATCTGATTGGTCCGAAGTCAGAAATGGGTGTGGCTAAAATGAATATTCAGCAGGATAAGGGCTAATACTTTTTGTACTGAATAGAATCTTCCACCTTATATTTATAAGGAGTCCACTCCAGAATTTAGGGGTGTCACATTGAGTTATTTTTAGAAATTATTAACATTTTGTTTTCTGAAAACAGGGAAGGCTCTGAACAGATGCTGCCTTCTGTGGCATATGATCTGGGCTTGGACTGTTTGCCAGCTTCCATCTTTGGGGTTTCTGTCATTGAGGTTATCAAACTTTTTCATGCTCAACTCAATTGAGTATGGTAACTCAGCTTCCCTCATTCTAAGCAGAAAATTACATATTTTATCTGTATTTTGATACTTTTTAAGCATTTAAAATTTCATACTCAAGTGAGGTGAGCATGAAAATATTTTTAAAACCTCGGGCCTGGTATTTAAACCATTTAGTACTGGAAACCCAAAAATGGGTACCAGGGCAAAGAGTGCAGGCCCAGATCAGACACAGCAGAATGTGGTGTCTGATCAGGGCCTACACTGTTTGCAAAAAGTTAAGCCATTTTCCAAATTAATTTTGAAGAAAAAACAACCTGACACCCCTAAATTTTGAAAAGGACTCCTGGTATACATAAGGAGGAAGATTCCATTTGGTACAAAAAGGGTTAATGGGTTGAACATATTAGATTCATGGCTGAGTCTAAGATTAAGCTTTCATACAAAACATATTACAAAGGTTATAAAACTTTTTCCATGATCAACTCAAAAGAGCGTGAAACTTGTTATGTTCAAAAGTATTACAATTCAAATGAGGAATGTCCTTAGTCTTGCTCATAGGGCCCCCACCCATCGGGGCTTTAAGAAATAGATGGGCTGCATGATGCTTCCATGCAGAGCTGAAACCGACCCGCACACGAGTACTGGTAAAACGCTTAGAGGATTTAAGCCTGCCCAGGCAAAGCAGTGCAAGTTGGACCGTCCATGCTTTTAAACCCTATTGGTTTCATTGGGCGACAGGACTTGAGATGTCATTTCATCTCAATGTCGGGTAAAAGTCCCACGAAATTGGAAGCAACGTCTCCAAAATGACCTAATACAGTGTTGACAGGGACGTTAAACCTCAAATCAAACAAATTGTCTTGCTCATAAATTTTAAAATGCCAACAATTGTTGGCATTTTAAAATTTGTGAGTAGGACAAATTTCATGTTCAAATGAGTTGAGTATGAAAAAAGTTTTATGAGCTCTGGCTCTGGTCAGTCTGACTTACTTATCATGTTCAGTGATCTTTCAGTGACTTAAAGGGAATGGGACACCTGGCAGATTTTTCTGCCATTTTTCAAAGGGAGACAACTATCGGGATGTCCTGTTCGCTTTCCTATAAGCCCTGTCCCGCTGAAAAAAGGGTCTACTCCTAAAGGAAAGAATTTGCTCCTGAGGAGCGAATTCTTTCCTTTAAGAGATGACCCTTGATATGGGAGACAGAAATACTTTTACAGGAGTTGCCTCCCTTGAAGGTGTTCCCATTTCCCTTAAGAGTTTAATGCTGAAGGCTCATTCCGCATGGCTGATTCAAACTTGCTGTTTTTGTCTCCACAATTTTATAGATAACACCAATTATCAATTTATCTAACAAAAGCGGCCCCTGTCCATTGGGGCTTGAAGAAATAGATGGGCTGAATGATGCTTCCACGCAGAGCTGAAACCAACCGCACACGAATACTGGTAAACCGCTTAGAGGATCTAAGTCTGCCCAGGCAAAGTGGTGCGAGTTGGACCCTCCATGCTTATTATGACATAAAATCTATTGGTTTCATTGAGCGACAGGGCTTGAGATGTCATTTCATCCCAATGTCGGGTAAATGTCCCACAAAATTGTAAGCAACGTCTCCAAAATGATCTATACAGTGTTGATGGAGATCCGATGTTAAACCTCAAATCAAACAAACAATATATTTAACCCTTAACATGCTGAACAAATTAATCTAGCCACATCCATTTCTTACTATTGACCAATCAAATTGCTTGATATTATGTATTCATTCAATTCAAAAACTGCACGACAAACAGTGAAGATCCTGATCAGGTGGCTTCTGATCTGAATCTACACTGTTTTCAAGGGTAGGGGTTGTCATGCTCAGTAGGATAAGGGTTAAAATAATTCTGGGTAGGGCCGGCTAATTGGAGCGGAAAAGATAATCGATTATCAGTCCTGTCATTGCGATCTATAATCAATTAGTAATCGCTAAGGTTTTTGTCTGGCTTTCTTCTGAGCATGACTCTTACCATATGTTGCACTTTACCATATGTATATTTGGACAGACAGGCCTGAGCAAACAGTGTAGACCCAGATGAGATGCCGCAGGATGCGGCGTCTCAACAGGGTCTGCACTGTTTGCCACTCATCCAGCTATTTTAGGCATAACTTTGGGTAGTAAATTGTACCTATCAAGTAATCGATTAAAAGCAAATCAGAAATGATAATCATTTTTGTTGAATTTATCGATCGATTATACGATTAAACATGTCAGCCTTAGTTCTGGGAGATTTTTCTTATTTTATCTTGAAAATCTTAAGGGCATATGCTACGAAATACTTCCTACATTGAAATCTGTTTAAGAGTCTGTATATGGTCAGCATCATATACTGGCTCACCACATATGAAACAAGAGCACCGCATGCGGGTGGCAACGCTCGTCTGCAGTTTCTTTTAGAAAACCAAAGTTCTAAGTCAAACAAGAGCAATCAAATTGCAAGATGGAGTTATAAAACTTGTAGGGAATGTAGCTCTTGTGATGGTGAGTATGTGTATGAAGTTTCATGAAGGTAGGCCAAATACTTTTGGAAATATGGTCAAGGTTAAGGTTTTCGGTTAAATTTTCGAAAAATAGGTCAAAGGTCAAGGTCACAGATCAAAAAGTGTGGTATCACTGAAAAGGTCTTGTCCCAAGGAACATTCATGTGAAGTTTGAAGGCTCTGTTGTGAATAGTATTAAAATGAGAGCAAAAAATGTGTTTCAGAAAAAAATTGGAAAAGGGGAGATAATTCAGCCAAAATCAACAATGTTGTTATGGTCCTTGGTCAAAATGTAGCTCTTGTGATGATGAGTGTGTGTATGAAGTTTCATGAGGCTAGGTCTAATACTTTTTAAGTTATAGCCAAGGTTAAGTTTTTTTGGAACGACGACGCCAGACGACAACGACAATGCAGACACCGGAGTGATGACAATAGCTCGAAAGTTTTTTTTCAAAAAACAGACGAGCTAATAAAACCCATATGTCACCGTGCTGAATCTTAAGTAATCTGAACAAGAAGGAGGTCACCCCAAACTGTTTTACCAGAAATATCAGAAAACAACCATGTTAGTAAATAGCATGTCAAAACTGAATTTTGTCTAGCTTTTAAACATGTATTTCAGTCAGAATGATTTAGTAAAAGATACAGCTACCTATCTTTAGACTACTTTTCAAGCTCAGAAAATTTTTTTGCAAAACCAATTTTGTCATCAACCAAATATCTTTAAAAATAATTCATTGTTTGCAATATTTTGGACCATACAGAAAAATGCTACATTGAAATTTTCATAAAACAAGCTTTTTTCTCTATGGGATGATTTCAGAGAATAGAAAATCAAAAGATAACTAGGGGTCACCGTGCTAATTTCTGTTTTATTAAACAAACCTTTCCCCTACCCCCAGGTGAAATACATGGTAAAATACATATAAATTCTATGAAAAGATGGTGAATCACTGACCGATAAGTTGGATTTTACTTGTAAATAGTAGCTGACCGTAATATGCATTGCAGCAAATCGTTTAAGTAAATCTGTAACCATTTAGGTTGATCTGATCTTGGGTGAATGCCGAAAAATTAAAATTTGCAAAAATCGCAATGTTACCGTTTTCGTGAAGTTTATAGCCAAGCTGAACATGTTTAATAATGAAATGAACCCAAAACAATATCTGTTCCACAAATTTCAACCATTTTCTTACCCAAAATTGGGAAAAAATTGGCTCTGCCATAACTTTCATTTTTGATGATCATACAAAAATGGCGACTTTGTAGCATTTGTCTTTAAGTTGTTTGACCTCACTAGAATTTCCTTGATGAAGTGATTCTAAAGAGTACACACACAATACCATTTATTTTATTTCCTAACACTGTTGTAAAAAGTTTGCAGTTATAAAGGATCCTATTAAGAAGTATAATAGGACAGAAAATAAAGGGTCATTTCCCCCTCAATTACACCAGGAAACAAATGTGGATATTTGTTAGAATAGCCTTGCCATGGCGATTCTAACAAAAATCCACAATATATGTACATGTTTTTGTTTTTGATGTAACAAAATTAAAAAAAAAATTCTTGAATATCTCCATTAACCCCTCCCATTTCCACTGAAATTGTCGTTGTATAGAGTTTTGTTGTTATTTAAAATGTTGGTATTAAGAGGGTTATCTGTATTCCAAAACAAGAGCACCGCATTCGGGTGCCAACACTCGGCTGCAAAAATTCTAAGTTAAAAAGGGGCATAACTGTGCCAAAAATATGTTGAGGGTTACCTCACCTATTGGAAGGAGTTCCCCTTTTCATAATGAACTAGTCCGAGTTTCAAGTAAATATGTTCAGTAATGACAGAGATATTACAAAATGTCCAAGTTTTTGCTCAACGACACAGACGATGACGCAAGAGCTATGACAATACCTCGTCGTTTTCTTTGAAAACAGCCGAGCTAATCATACCCATAATGCCTACTGACCATAACACTCAGTGGTTCAAACAACCCCTATCTAAAATCAATTATCACGGTTCCAAATGTGTTCCTTTAAAGTTTGATAAGCGTAATGATCCTAAGTATTGGGACAGGCAGGCCTAAGCAAACAGTGCAGACCTTGATCAGACTGATCCTGAAGGAGGAGTCTGATCAGGGTCTACACTGCTTGCAATTTCAGCTGCACTTTTTGGACTTCATGCTGTACTGCGAAAGAAATTTGTTAAAATTTAGGAGAATTACAGAAAGTCCTCAAGGTGTCCGAATTTTTTTATATTTTTACGGTATATCGTGGTGAGAGCTGCTATACTTACAAGTTCTGGTTTGACTTGTACATACTGAGATAGAGCCTCACAGAGGTCCCCTACTCCACCAGCTTTTGGCACTGTGAGTTTAAACTGAAATAAATAAGCTAATTTACTATACATCTTGAGATTTTGAACAAATTACACATCTTGATATTTTGAACAAATTACACGTGTAGTCTTGAGATTTTGAACATGATGTAAAAATAATATTTACATGTACACAATATGGACATGGCAAATATTCTTAAAAATGGACTTCTCTCTTCAAATCAGAAGACAAAATATTATTTATCATGACAGCTTGACTGTCTTCATAACTTTCCTGCAACTTAGATTGTCTTCACGAAATTCTCAAAGCTGATTTACTGAAGATGTCAGTCATAGAAAAGTATAGCCGCTATTAGTAGTCAAGTTAAAACTACATCCTCTTTTCTGAAATATCAAGGATGCAAACATTTTCTTTGATCTTAGGTTGTTAAATATTGCACTTTGCCATGAACTTCGCTATTTTGTTTGTTTGATTTGAGGTTTGACGTCCCCGTCAACACTGTAATGGTCATTTTGCAGACGGTGCTTCCAATTTTGTGGAACTTTTACCCCGACAATGAGATGAAATGACATCTCAAGCCATACCGCCCAACGAAACCAATAAGGTTTATAAGCATGGATGGGTCAACTTGCACCGCTTTGCCTGGGCATGCTTAGATCATCTAAGCTGTTTACCAGTACTCGTGTGCATGTCGGTTTCAGCTCTGCATGGAAACATCATGCAGCCCATTTCTTCAAGCCCAGATGGGCGGGGGCAGTGTGTGTGTGTGTGTGAATTCGGGTTTAACGTCGCTTTCAACTATTTTTCAGTCATATCACGACGCTGTCTGGTTGCGACAGGGAGCTCAATGCTCACGTTTATAGTGCTGCCTCACTGATGTATCATGTCCCAGACACATTACATGATACCACACCCAGTCACATTATCCCGACACTGGATCGACCAGTCCCAGATCTACCCTGTAAATCTGAGTTCCAAGCGAGGAGCAGCAAGTACCATTTTTAACGACTTTGGTATGTCGCGGCCCGGGATCGAACCCGAGACCTCCCGTTCCCCGGAGCGGACACTCTACCAACTGAGCTATCGGGGCCGGTCCGCGGGGGCAGTGCTATTTTGACAAGATGTACTTGTTGATCTGCTGTTTGTTATTGTTAAAACAGGTTTTAAAAATAGACAGATCATGATTAAGTGATTCCTTAGCCTTTTTGTCAGCACATTTGCACTGATGTGAGAAAATAATATTTCAGTGTCTAATGTCTGAATCTACGAGTGGCGTCTTAAAACGGTGGCTTTTTATGATGTCACTTGTCACGCTCTTCTGTCCAGTGACATGTTGCAGATTTAAACCGTTTTGTACCAGAAACCCCAAAATGGGTTATTGGTAAACAGTGCAGGCCCAGATCAGATGCCGACGAATGTGGCGTCTGATCAGGGCCTACACTGTTTGCAAAAAGTACAGCCATTTTCCAAATAAATTTTGAAGAAAAACACAACCTGAAACCACTAAATTTTGAAATGGACTTATGCTATATTTAAGGAGGAAGATTTCATTTGGTACAAAATGGGTTAAACAATTTTCCTTTCCATTGCCAAAAAGGCACACTGTGTTAGAATGTGTTAAACTGTTTTATTTATATTGTTGATTACAAGCTTCAAAAAAACCAATGTCAGAGTGAAGACACTGATCAAATGTTGCATTCTGTGGCGTATTATAAGGGTCTTCACTATTTGTACCTAAAGCAAGCAGTGAAGACACCAATAAGATGATGCATTCTGCGCCATCTGATTAGGATCTATACTGTTTGCCTGTTTCCCTTTTTGGGGATGCTTGGTTAATACACCTTAATATAACATCCATTTTTTGCATTTATACCAGGATAGCCTTATTCTTGATTCTTGAAGAACTTTTTTTTTTTTTTTCGTTTTACGGCCCTTTCAATATTATTTCACTTATTTTGAGCCGATCATTAATCAGGGATGACACAACAACCTCTTTATAACACTGATCATAATAACATGATTTTGGATACAATACAGTTGAAAGATGGATCCCAAAAACGTTTAGATTTTATAGAAAAATGACGATACAGTAGAACTTCAGTGGCTCGAACTCCGATGGCTCCATGGATGAGTCGAAGCTGTTCTTGAGTCCGCAGGGAATTCCTCCAAATACGATATAGGGGTAATTTAGGAAGATGTTCTTCATTTATCTTGCAAATGTATGCTGTGTGTACTCATTAGAATTGCCTCTACGAGTCGATTCTAATGAGTACACACAACGTACATTTATAATACAGAACACCAAAAAGATATCCCACAATTATCTCCATTATGCCTCCTGGTATGGCACTAATAGTATCCCTCTGTGGCTCGAACTACCGCTGTCTCGAACAAATTTTCATGGTCCCAAAGTGGTTTGAGCCATCAAAGTTCGACTGTGTATGTTCATTTTTCTATATAATTTATACAATTTTGTGTGGATATTACATGGTTGTTTAACTGTCATAGTTTAAGCTTTGGATCCCAACAATACTGTTATAAAGACTAAAGAGATTTAATCATATGACGTTGCGTCTGAGAGTGTAATAACACCATAACGCCATGCAATATTTTGGATAATCCACTAATGGATTAAATATGCAAATTAGCTAGATACTTCCCGTAATGTTACATGTACGACATCCTTAACGACGTCCCGTTTACTAACGGTGGAATATTGACATTTTTGTAAACAATCGTGAATAAAATGCGCTTTAAATGTCATATGATAAATAGAATCTTGCATTCGTGCTCATGCACTATTGAATATATTAAACTCGTTGAGGAAAAGGGATAAAATGCTCGGCAAAGCCTCGCATTTTATCCCTTTTCCTCAACTCGTTTAATAAATTCAATAATACATGAACACTCATGTAAGATCCTCTATGTA
Source organism: Lucinisca nassula (assembly GCA_963580285.1). Lineage (NCBI taxonomy): Eukaryota > Metazoa > Mollusca > Bivalvia > Lucinida > Lucinidae > Lucinisca > Lucinisca nassula. Next base: position 139,964,844 of record OY757016.1, on the reverse strand, counting down.
CTATGTAGTGTATTACTGCATTACCTGAACAGGTTTCCTCGTAGGATCTAGAGGTACCCAGAATATTTCCAGCTGTCTCTCCTTCTTGACCGGCAAGGGAAGAGACAGGTAACAGAATGGGTCAAAAGTCACTGATATTTTACTACATTCTGGACACTGAACTGTTGATTTTAATAATCCATGAAAAGTATCCACAATAACTGAGTCATTTCTTTTCTTATAGTTCTCCCAAGCTTCTTTAGCTACCACCTGAAACAGATTGTATTAACCCTTCTCTTGCTGAATATTCAGTTTAGCCACACCCATTTCTGACTTTGAACCAATCAAATTACTTGATGTAATTTATTCCTACAAATTCATAAATTGAATGTCAAACAGTGTAGATCCTGATCAGATGGCTTCTTCAGAAGCCATCTGATCTGGATCTACATTGTTTCCAAACATAGGGGTTGTCGTGAACAGCAAGATAAGAGTTAACCCATTGTATACTGCTGAATGCATAGCCACAGAAATGAGGTGTTATCTCCAATTGTTTTTCTTATTTCTGCACAAAAACACAGGATGTGGGTACTCATTATAGGTGCTTCTAATCAGTACCCACATGTTTTCGTGCAGAAATAAGTAAAATATCAATATTTTTCAGAAGAAAACAAGTTCCCCTATCTGGAGCAATGTGAAATCTCCAAATGTTTTATGCTGGACAAGTCCGTTTTCCATTTAACTCATTTTGTATCCGAAACCCATAAAGGGGTAATTTGCAAACAGTGCATGCCCAGATCATTCGGCGGCATCTGATCAGGGTCCACACTTTTTGCCAAAAAAGTTCAGTCATTTTACCAACCAATTTTAAAGCTGACACAACCTGACACTCCTAAATTTTGAAACTGACTATATATGAGGATTTGTTTGTTTGTATTGGAGTTTACCGATCCAGTCAAAACTATTTTAGGTCATTTTTGAGCCGGTCATTTCACCTTAACACACTTTTCCTGGACAGGCTTATAGGTTAAGTGGTTGACCAGTACAGTGCACATTCTTTCGCCAGAAACTGACAACTGCCCTTCTTGAATTAGTGGATATATGAGGAAGATTCCATTTGGTACAAAATGGTTCAGGGCTTTTAGTTTTTATTCCATTTTTGATGGAAATCCTGTCAACAGCATCTGATTGAGGTCTGCACTGCTTGCCTATGTCCCTTTTGCAGGTTTCCAAGTTAGAATGGGTTTATTACCATTAGTTACTCCAGTGTGATTGCAGTGATCAAAAATTCACATCACTATAAAACATTCAATACCGTAGTGATCCTAATTATTGGGACAGACAGACCTAAGCAAACTGTGCAGACCCAGATCAGACTGCTCCTGATCAGGGTCTACATTGTTTGCCATTCTATATGCATTTTTTGACTCCTTCCTGGATTGAGAAAAAAAAATGTTAAAATTTTAGGAGAATTACAGCAAGTCCTCAAGGCGTATGAATTTTTAGGGTTTTAATGGTAAACAGCTATCTCAAATAGTTTTGTTTGTTTGTATTGGAGTCGAGTTTAACGGCCCAAACAATATGTTAGGTCATTTTTGAGCCGTTCTGTTGACCTATCCACCCTTTTCCTGGACAGGCTTATATGTAAGCAGTTAACCTCTTTCGCCAGAAACTGACAACTGTCCTTCTTGAATCAGTGGAAGGGAGAGAATGACCGTAGATAACCAGGCAGATGGGCATCCGACTGAGCTACCGAGGCCGGCTATCTCAAATGGTAATAGGTCTATTCTTTACCCTTGTCCTGCCTTTGCAAACAATGTAGATCCGGATCACTTGGATTCTGAAGAGGCCAAGTGATCAAGATCTGTACTGTTTGTCATTCAGTTTGTTTGTTTGTTTTTTTTTGTTTGATTTGAGGTTTAACGTCCCTGTCAACACAGTATAGGTCATTTTGGAGTTGTTGCTTCCAATTTTGTGGGACTCTTACCCGATTTGAGATGAAATGACATCTCAAGCCCTGTCGCCCAACAAAACCAATAGGCTTAGCACCTCTATGCGGTTTACCAGTACTAGTGTGCGGACGGTTTCAGCTCTGCCTGGAAGCATCATGCAGCCCATCTATTTCTTCAAGCCCCGATGGGCGAGGGGGGGGGGGGTCATTCAGTTTGTAAATTGATTGAATTAATTATATCATGTTATTTGATGATGGTCATTAATGGGTATGCCAAATGAATTTATTCAGCAGGACAAGGGTTAACGGTAAAATATGCTCCTCAGGAGGGACTCGGCTGATATGACTGTGTTCAGGAAGTCACACTGTCAAACACATGGGCCTTCTGCTTTAAGACAAGAAGAATTCTAAAGGTTTTCCATGTTAAACTTATTAACCCTGGCAGTAGGACAATTTGTGGCCTCAAAGCTAGAATTTGAAAAATTTTGAATGATGCTACATTCCAAAATATCAAAGACTTCAGACAGGATCTTTACATTGTTTTCCCTATATGGCTATATATATAACAATGTGACTAATGCAGTGAGGTCATTTGTTGCCCCAACAGCTATAATTTGAAAAATCTGGGATGATATTACATACCAAAATATCAAAGACCTGTTTCAGACAATAGGATTTGTAAAGTTTTTCTTTATACTACTTTTAAATACCGTATTCGCCCCAATTACCGCACATGCTCCTATAAGCGCACACCAAAGCTATTTTTGAAAAGGAAATGCATAAGCGCACACTTTACAGTAATCTCCCCTTGAAGCTCTCATAGTAAATTTATAAAAACTTACCATTATTTCTTCCAACAGTGAAGGCAATGCTTAAGTATCTTTTTCCATCCCATTAAATATCAGTATGCACCATCTTGGAAGCTGTTGTTTTCGTATCAAGTGTGCGCTAATTAGGTAGATTTTTCACCATGATTTTATGACACCATTTTGAAAAAACTAAGCGCACGGTGCGGTAATTAGGGCGAATACGGTACTGATGCAACTAACCTGCCCATGGAATGGTTTTTAGCAAAAAGTGGACAAATTGTGTAGCCTAAACTAAACAATGGGATCAGATCCTTTTCTTAAGTGTGTACCAGAAAAGCGATTTCCAATGCTAGCAAAAAGTGTATCCCTTTAAAAAAATAGCTACAAAATGCTTCCAGCACTTCTATTAAGATTACTGAAACTACTTCTGACCAAAAAAATCAACTAGCTATTTAGGAAGACAATGACTATGTAGTCTTACTTTATCAGGTCTGTTCCCAGCATCCTTCAGTTCTACGTAAGGTTTCTTTCTAATTCTGTTCAGATCTTCATGTAGCCCATCAAGAAGAAATGCCATCAGTTCTTGAGAATCCTGCTGCTGATAGCCAGAAAACTGCGGTGCGAATCTTCCCACGGCATACTGAAATTATATGTTGTCAAACTTCAATAACTTGAACACATTTGGGACCATGAAAACTTGTTCGAGATACGGGTAGTTTGAACAAGTGGGGGTTAATCAAAACGCCAGATCAGGAGACATAACGGGGATAATATTTTTAATTTTGTAGGAAATAAAGGTATGTGGTGCGACACATTAGAATCGCCTCATTGAGGTGATTCTAATGTGTACACACAACATACCTTTTCAGGATGTAATCAGAAAAAAAATGCTCTAAACCATCCTTGATATATGGATAAATGGAGCTATAGGAAATATTCCATAGGGACTCGAGTGCAAGTACAAATTAGCCAAGGTACACAAGCCATCCCAGTTAGATTACTTGAGGTTTCACTGTATATTTGTATAAATAAGCTCATAATTACTAAATTTTGATTTGAATTTATGTTCCTTCTCTTAAAGACTACTTGTTGGAAATCAGAATAGATTCTAGTGAGAGGCAAATGGGTCCTATCTCACTCTGACAATAAAATTCTCTCTTACAGAAATTAAGTGGGAAAAATTTGTATTTACGCCGAAGGATATGTCGTGCCTGTGTGCGTAAAGTCCGCAGCCATGAAATGTAGGTCAAGGTCAAACATGGATGCTTGCACCAAAGTTGTCAGCTCTAGGTACAAATTTGTTCAAAGTATCATTAACTAATTCTTACAGTTCTTCAGCAATAGGCTTGAACATTATGCTGAACACTAGGGTTGACGAAATAGTTCACAAAGACAGTGAACCTTGAAATGTAAGGTCAAGGTCAAACAAAGATGCTTGCATTAAAGTTGCAATCCGTAGATGCAAGTTTGTACCAGTATCATTTATACAAGAGGGCCCGGGCCCAGAGGGCCCTGAATCACTCACCTGAGTATCAGTGTCTCTCGTACATTCTTGGGCCAAGGGATATAATTTGAACAAACTTGGTAGCAGTCCACAAGATGAAGCTTCATACCAAATATCAAAGACCTGGGCCTTCTGGTTTCAGAAAAGATTTTTAAAGGTTTTCCCTATATAAGCCTATGTAAAACCATCGGGCCCTGGCACAGGGACATTTTTGGCACCAGGGCTATAATTTGAACATTCTCATTAGAGGTCCACTAGATGAAGCTTCATACCAAATATCAAAGACCTGGGCCTTCTGGTTTCAGAAAAGAAGATTTTTAAAGGTTTTCCCTATATAAGCCTATGTAAAACCAGTGGGCCCTACGTGGGGGCATTTTTTGGCACCACGGCTATAATTTGAAAAATCTCAGTAGAGGTCCACTAGATGAAGCTTCATGCCAAATATCAAGACCTGGGCCTTCTGGTTTCAGAAAAGAAGATTTTTAAAGGTTTTCCCTATATAAGCCTATGTAAAACCAGTGGGCCCTGCGTGGGGGCATTTTTTGGCACCACAGATATAATTTGAACAATCTCAGTTAAGGTCCACTAGATGAAGCTTCATGCCAAATATCAAGACCTGGGCCTTCTGGTTTCAGACAAGAAGATTTTTAAAGGTTTTCCCTATATACGCCTATGTGAAACCAGTTGGGCCCGGCGCCGGGGCATTTTTGGCACCAGGACTATATTTTGGCACCAGGACTATATTTTAAACAATCCTGGTAGAGGTCCACTAGATGAAGCTTCATACCAAATATCATAGACCTGGGCATTCTGGTTTCAGACAAGAAGATTTTTAAAGGATTTCCCTATATAAGTCTATGTAAAACTGGTGGGCCCCAGTGCGGAGGCATTTTTGGCCCCAGGGCTATAATTTGAACAAACTTGGAAGAGGTGTTAATTGTAAGCACATTATCCAGGGGAAGCTACTCTACACTATCTTAACTATGACGTCATCAATACCATGGTAACAACGTTATGACGTTACATCAGTTTAACTTCTACCAGGGTAACCAATAAACCTACTAGAGTAAATATGGACTAATTTATTGCGTTAACAAGTGGTAGCAGAGCGATTTACTGTCTGAGGGCAGTAATTTACATACACAGAAGTGGACAGCAATCAAAGGAGAACTGGTCAAGACCGAGAAGTGACATTAATTCCTGAAAATGGCAACCAGGATAGATCCACCTAGTTTAAGGTCAAAACCTTATGAGCTGTACAGGCAGGAGTTACTTGCTTGGAGAGAGGTGACAGAGCTTAGAAAGGAAAAGCAAGGAGTGGCTATAGCCTTATCGCTTCCAGAGAATGACAAGACACAGATTAGAGAGAAGGTTTTTGAGCAAATCAGTATTGAAGACTTGAAGACGGAAGATGGATTAGATACTAGGGCTGACTATCGATGCCAATTTTGACTATCACGATAGTATTGCTATCGTGGAAACTACTATCACGATACTATCACTATCGTGGCATACTATCATGATACTATCGTGATACTATCGGGTACTCTTATAAATGATTCCTAGATGGTATATGACACACATGAAAATGGCTAAGAGTGACAGAATGAGTTAGGAAACTTGCAATGGCCTAAAATTGTATGTTTATTGTGTGTTTCAATATCAGCATTCATTCCCTCGGGGCTACTTCAGAAAAACGTCATTCTGAGGCGGCACTTTATTTATCCCCACCGCCTTACAGAAGGACCAACCGCGTAAAAATTAACTTGCTGCTTCCAACATTTAAGGGAGTATATATGCCTATCAGTGGTGGTTATCATAGCTTTAATACCTATGCACATACACCTTTGCAATGTTTGAGATTTTCTGCTAGTGGAAACTGTCACATGTTGATTGTTATTGGATAGTTTGATGTTTGCCGCCTGTGGTAAATTAATCTGTGTATTCAGTTAATTAGGTAACTGGATTAATCATTGCACAATATTACGTTATCACAGCAGGGCATTTTAGCACCTATTTAAGGGCGACATGAATCTATCAACCTGCATTTTAACTTGAAAATACATATTTTTTTATTTGAAGATAGTATCAGAAGCTAGACGTTTTCATTTATCAATATGTACAGTGCTCGATCGGGGCACTCTGTGGACATTGGGAGTGAAGTCCTTGCACACCAGACGGCTAAGTCAATCAGCAATAATAAGTCAAAGTTCTGAAATTGGCGGGCCGTTTTGAATTTTTTTTATTTTTTTTTTAACATGTTTAATATCCCCCAAGATATTTAATATTTGCTGTTTATCAGACCCAAAAATAAGAAAGAAAACCGAAAATAAAATAAGATAGACACACGAAAAAGAAAAAAAAATCGCCAGTTTGTATCAGGTTGTCCACCATCAAAACGTCCAGAATCACATTAAGAAAGTAATTGATAGACTAGGACTAAGTATCAAGGCCTCGTGCTGCACGCTTTTTTTCTTTTGTCTAAAGCCTGTAGCATGGCCGCAGGAAAATAAAACTTAAGACAGCTTAAAGGTTCCCACTTGGGCTCTAGAAATTTTGAAATCCCTTTCGGTCTGACCAGCTGACTGATGACGTCATCATCAATGCATTTGTGCAGACCTGTCAAATAATCTGAGTCTTCTATGTACGCACATGTACATGTTGTGCATTTCTCGAGAAGCATTTCTAATGAGACCAGAAGGGCAGTTTAACAGTCTGGTCCTAATACTCATTAGCTAATAGCTATCATGTTTGTCGGACGTAGAAAGAGTCGCATATACAACATGTTAAACTGCTTAATACCGTTGTTTAGTATACAGTGATATATGCAAATGGGTCAGCAAACAGCAAAAAAAAACATAACTTCATACAAAAGATCAGCCTGTGCATCTATCAAATGTTGTCAAAATTGATCAGGGGAATGACATTTGTCCTGGAAGCCATACTACGGAAGGCTCATTCAAACAGCAAACATTTACACATGACTGCGCAGGCTGATCTGAGCCTTCGCATGTCGCACAGGTTTCACTGTCATGTTTTCAAAACGTTGCTTGCAACAACCGTGTGAGCAAACTATCATTGACGCTTTGTTATTAAAAGATCGTGAAAATTTTTGACTGCCTCAACTGCACGTGCGAAAAATTACGGCGGGAAATTCAGCGCGGCGAGAAATTCATCGCAAAGCAAAACCATAACAATCATGTGCGACCAGCAAAGACTCAAGATCATCATGCGCGTTTGTGAAGGCATATTAGTCTGTCCTGATTACAGCTGCACGGATATCCTAAGCAAAACTACTTGCATTATTACACAACAGTAAAGGTACATTTTCAAAGTCTATTTAAGAAAAAAAAAAAATATAAAAACTATCAAAACTATCGATAATTGAATGAACTATTGGCGATAGTTATCGATAGTCCAAAGTACCATCGATGCATTGCTATCGAGGCAGTCCTTATCGCGATGCATCGAACTATCGATGCATTGTTACACCCCTATTAGATACATTGATTACATTTTTGGATGAACATCTGAACAAGAGGGCCATGATGGCCCTGGATCGCTCACCTGATCCATAGAGTAACAAGGTTGTCCCGGGGAGGGCCATTATTGACCCCGGGGGTTATAATGTGCATAATGTTGAGGGAGGTCTAAAAAGGTGAAGCTTCATACATAATATCAACAAAGGCTATAATGTGAACAATCTTGGCAAAGGTCCACTAGATGAAGCTACACACCAAATATCAAAGACCTGGGCCTTGCAGTTTCAGAGAAGAAGATTTTTTTAAAGATATTCCCTACATAAGCCTATGTAAAACCAAATGGCCCCGGGGTGGGGGCATTTTTGGCCTCAGGGCTATAATTTAAATAATGTTATGAAGCTTCACACCAAATAGCCAAGACCCGGGCCTTGCTGTTTCAGAGAAGAAGATTTTCAAAGATTATCTCTATATAAGCCTATGTAAAACCAAAGGGCCCCAGGGCTGGGGCATTTGTGGCCTGAAGGCTATAATTTGAACAATCTTGGTAGAGGTCCACAAGATGAGGCTCCATACCAAATATCAAAGACATGGGCCTTGCAGTTTCAGAGAAGAAGATTTTTAAAGATTTCCCTATATTAATCTATGTAAAATCAAAGGGTCTCTGGGCAGGGGGATTTTTGGCCCCAGGACTATAATTTGAACAATCTTGATAGAGGTCCACTAGATGAAATTTCATACCAAATATCAAAGACCTAGGCCTTGTGGTTTCATAGAAGAAGATTTTTAAAGATTTTCTCTATATAAGCCCATTTAAAACCAAAGGGCCCCGGGGCGGGGGCATTTTTGGCCCCAGCACTATAATTTGAACAATCTTGGTAGGGGTCCACTAGATGAAGCTTCATACCAAATAGCAAAGACCTGGGCCTTGTGGTTTCAGAGAAGAAGATTTTTAAAGATTTTCCCTATATAAGCCCATGTAAAACCAAAGGGTCCCGGGGCGGGGGCATTTTTGGCCCCAGCACTATAATTTGAAAAATCTTGTAGGGATCCACTAGATGAAGCTTCATACCAAATATCAAAGACCTAGGCATTGTGGTTTCAGAGAAGAAGATTTTTAAAGATTTTCCCTATATAAGCCCATGTAAAACCAAAGAGCTCCGGGACGGGGGCATTTTTGGCCCCAGCACTTTAATTTGAACAATCTCGGTAGGGGTCCACTACATGAAGCTTAATACCAAATATCAAAGACCTAGGCCTTGCGGTTTCAGAGTAGAAGATTTTTAAAGATTTTCCCTATATAAGCCCATTTAAAACCAAAGGGCCCCGGGGCGGGGACATTTTTGGCCCCAGCACTTTAATTTGAACAATCTTGATAGGGGTCCACTAGATGAAGCTTCATACCAAATATCAAAGACCTGGGCCTTGTGGTTTTAGAGAAGAAGATTTTTAAAGTATTTCCCTATATAAGCCCATGTAAAACCAAACGGCCTCGGGGCGGGGGCATTTTTGGCCCCAGCACTATAATTTGAACAATCTTGGTAGGGGTCCACTAGATCAAGCTTCATAGCAAATATCAAAGACCTGGGCCTTGCGGTTTCAAAAAAGAAGATTTTTAAAGATTTTCCCATATAAGCCCATGTAAAACCAAAGGGCTCCGGGGCGGGGGCATTTTTGGCCCTAGCACTATAATTTGAAAAATCTTGGTAGGGGTCCACTAGATAAAGCTTCATACCAAATATCCAAGACCTAGGCATTGTGGTTACAGAGAAGAAGATTTTTAAAGATTTTCCCTATATAAGCCCATGTAAAACCAAAGGGCCCTGGGGAGGGGGGGGGGCATTTTTGGCCCCAGCACTATAATTTGAACAATCTTGGTAAGGGTCCACTAGATGAAGCTTTATACCAAATATCAAAGACCTAGGCCTTGCGGTTTCAGAGAAGATTTTTAAAGATTTTCCCTATATAAGCCCATTTAAAACCAAAGGGCCCCGGGCGGGGCATTTTTGGCCCCAGCACTGTAATTTGATCCATCTTGATAGGGGTCCACTAGATGAAGCTTTATACCAAATATCAAAGACCTGGGCCTTGTGGTTTTAGAGAAGAAGATTTTTAAAGATTTTCTCTATATAAGCCCATGTAAAACCAAAGGGCCCCGGGGCGGGGGCATTTTTGGCCCCAGCACTATAATTTGAACAATCTTGGTAGGGGTCCACTAGATGAAGCTTCATACCAAATATGAAAGACCTAGGCCTTGCGGTTTCAGAGAAGGAGATTTTTAAAGATTTTCCCTATATAAGCCCATTTAAAACCAAAGGGTCCTGGGGCGGGGGCATTTTTGGCCCAAGCACTATAATTTGAACAATCTTGGTAGGGGTCCACTAGACGAAGCTTCATACCAAATATCAAAGATCTGGGCCTTGCGGTTTCAGAGAAGAAGATTTTTAAAGATTTTCCCTATATAAGCCCATGTAAAACCAAAGGGCCCCGGGGCGGGGCATTTTTGGCCCCAGCACTGTAATTTGAACAATCTTGATAAGGGTCCACTAGATGAAGCTTCATACCAAATATCAAAGACCTGGGCCTTGTGGTTTTAGAGAAGAAGATTTTTAAAGATTTTCCCTATATAAGCCCATGTAAAACCAAAGGGCCCCGGGGCGGGGGCATTTTTGGCCCCAGCACTATAATTTGAACAATCTTGGTAGGGGTCCACTAGATGAAGCCTCATACCAAATATCAAAGACCTAGGTCTTGCGGTTTCAGAGAAGAAGATTTTTAAAGATTTTCCCTATATAAGCCCATTCAAAACCAAAGGGCCCTGGGGCGGGGACATTTTTCGCCCCAGCAATATAATTTGAACAATCTTGGTAGGGGTCCACTAGACGAAGCTTCATACCAAATATCAAAGATCTGGGCCTTGCGGTTTCAGAGAAGAAGATTTTTTAAGTTTTTGGTGAAAAAAATATATTTTTTGCTCCTGTGACCTATATGTGCAACGGACCGGAACCATTTGAACAACTTTGAAAGGGGACCACCTAAGGATCATTCCTGTGAAGTTTGGTCAAAATCCAATCAGTGGTTTAGGAGGAGATGTCGTTTGAAGAAATTGTTTACGGACGGACGGACGACAGACAAAAAGTGATCCCAAAAGATCACCTCGTCACTACGTGACGGTGAGCTAAAAAGGATGACCTAGCAGACAGTCTTGAGAAATTTGAAGAATTTGAAGATTTTCAAAGAATAAACAGTATGTCTATAACTGAGTACATAGCATCTTTTTACACAAGATACAGGAAGATTGAACAAGAGGGCCCAATGGCCCTATATCGCTCACCTGTATACAAGAAAATCATTAGCAACTTGACATTGCTACATACTAAATATCTAAGCTCAGGAAAAGCAGTGTCCATGCTTATAAACCCTACTGGTTTCATTGGGCGACAGGGTTTGAGATGTAATTTCATCTCAATGTCGGGTAAAAGTCCCACAAAATTGGAAGAGACATCTCCAAAATGACCTATACAGTGTTGACGGGGATGTAAAACCTCAAATCAAACAAAATCTGTGCCTTATGGTTTTGGAGAAAAATGATATTTTTAAGTTTTTTCCAGTATAAGTCTATAGGAGCGAATGAGCCCTGGGGCTTGGCCAATTTTGACCCAAAAGGCATGGTTGGCAGGATTTATGTAGGCGACCATTTTGTGTTGCTATATACTAAATATCTAAGGTCTGTACTTCATGGTTTCAAAGAAGATGATTGAAGCTTTTTTCAATTATAAGTTTGTTGGAGTTAAGGGGCCACAGGATTTAGACCCCAGGGGCATGATTTGCAGGATTCATGTAGGCGACCACTCGACATTGCTACATGCTAAATACCTAAGCTCTGGGACTTATGGTTTCAGAGAAGAAGATTTTTTAAGTTTTTTTCCATTATAAGTCTATCGGAGGTGATGATCTCTGGCGTGGCCAATTTTTACCCTAGGGGCAGGGTTAGCAAGATTTATGTAGCTGGCTATTTTATGTTGCTAGACACTAAATATCTAAGTTCTGTGCTTCACAGTTTCTGAGAAGAAGATTTTTGAAGCTTTTTTCCATTGAGTCTATTAGAGCTAAGGAGCCCTGGGGCATGGCCCATTTGGACCCCAGGGGCGTGATTAGCAGGAACTATGTAGGTGACCACATGCCGTTGCTACATGCTAAATATCTAAGCTCTGGGCCCTGTGGTTTCAGAGAAGAAGATTTTTGAAGTTTTTTTCCATTATAAGTCTATAGGAGCTAAGGGGGTCCCAGGGTGTGGCCCATTTGGACCCCAGGGGCATGATTGGCAGGAATTATGCAGGTGACCACTTGTCATTGCTACATGCTAAATATCTAAGCTCTGGGCCCTGTGGTTTCAGAGAAGAAGATTTTTGAAGCTTTTTTTTCCATTATGTGTCTATGGGAGCTAAGGGGCCCTGAGGCGTGGCCCATTTGGACCCCACGGGCATGATTGGCAGGATTTATGTAGGTGACCACTTGCCATTGCTACATGCTAAATATCTAAGCTCTGGGCCCTGTGGTTTCAGAGACAAAGATATCTGATTTTTTTTTTCCATTATGAGTCTATAGGAGCTAAGGGGCCCCGGGGCGTGGCCCTTTTGGACCCCAGGGGCACGATTGGCAAGAATTATGTAGGTGACCACTTGCCATTGCTACGTGCTAAATATCTAAGCTCTGGGCACTGTGGTTTCCGAGATGAAGATTTTTGAAGCTTTTTGTTCCATTATGAGTCTTATGGGAGCAAAGGGGCCCCGGGGCGTGGCCAATTTGGACCCCAGGGGCATGATTGGCAGGAATTATGTAGGTTACCACTTGCCGTTGCTACATGCCAAATATCTCAGCTCTGGGCCCTGTGGTTTCAGAGAAGAAGATTTTTGAAGCGTTTTTCCATTATGAGTCTATAGGAGCTAAAGGGCCCTGGGGCGTGGCCCGTTTGAACCCCAGGGGAATGATTGGCAGGAATTATGTAGGTTACTACCTGCCATTGCTACATGCTAAATATCTAAGCTCTGGGCCCTGTGGTTTCAGAGAAGAAGATTTTTGAAGCTTTTTGTTCCATTATGTGTCTTATGGGAGCAAAGGGGCCCCGGGGCGTGCCCAATTTGGACCCCAGGGGCATGATTGGCAGGAATTATGTAGGTTACCACTTGCCATTGCTACATGCCAAATATCTCAGCTCTGGGCCCTGTGGTTTCAGAGAAGAAGATTTTTGAAGCTTTTTTCCATTATGAGTCTATAGGAGCTAAAGGGCCCTGGAGCGTGGCCCTTTTGGACCCCAGGGGCATGATTGGCAGGAATTATGCAGCTGACCACTTGCCGTTGCTACATGATAAATATCTAAGCTCTGGGCCCTTTGGTTTCCGAGAAGAAGATTTTTGAAGCTTTTTGTTCCATTATGAGTCTATGGGAGTGAAGGGGCCTTGGGGCGTGGCCAATTTGGACCCCAGGGGCATGATTGGCAGGAATTATGTAGGTGACCACTGGCCGTTGCTATATGCTAAATATCTAAGCTCTTGGCCCTGTGGTTTCAGAGAAGAAGATATTTTAATTTTTTCCCATTGTAAGTCTATGGGAGCTATATGTTGCCATAGCAACCAGAATTCCAATCTGATCAGCCCAAAAACCTTATGCAGCCTTTCCCCCTACCTGATGATGCTTCTCATGAAATATGATCAAGACTGACCATGGGGTATTAGAGATATATGTATTTGAAATTGTTTACGGACGCACGGATGCACGGACGCACAGATGCACGCATGCACGCACGACGGACAAAAAGTGATCACAAAAGCTCACCTTGTCACTTCGTGACAGGTGAGCTAAAAACTGAAAATGTCTTTACCATCAGAAATTTTGGCGTTTAAACTTTTGAGAAAGGCAAACATTAGTAAAGAAGAAAAGTTGTTGGTTTTGACTGGTATGGATTATTCTAATAAGGTAACATTATATGAGGAAGCTAAGAAATCACTTAAAAAGTTCAAGGCTGATTTTGCAGAAGGAAGTTCAAGTCCTGGTTCAGGCTCTGGAATAAAACTTGAACCATCATTTTTAGCTGACAATGAAGAAGCGTTGTTGGCAGCAGGATACATCAAGCAGAATCGTGGAGGAAAGGCGGGTAAACCAGGACGAGGAGGTTTCGGTCGTGGCAGACAAGCAGACCATGGACAGCTTAGGAAAATGAATCCATTAGGCCCAGACGGTAAGACACTTACATGTCGATGTTGTGGCTCTTATAGACATTTTATTGCTGAATGTCCACATAGCTGGGAAAATGCATCTAAAGGCAGCATTCAAAAGAGACTGGCAAAGGTGAACATTGCAGAGGATGAAAATGTCATGCTTTTCACGGGATATAATCAAGGGGACATTGCACAACTGGGCATTGATGCTCAGAATTGTGCTGTGTTAGACAGTGCCTGTAGTAGCACAGTATGTGGAGAGAACTGGCTTCACAATTATATCAGTTCTTTGAATCAGATTGATAAAGAGAGAATTAAACAGACTGTTGGAAAGCGAACATTTAAGTTTGGAGGTGGAGAAAGGCTGAGATCAAAGGGAGAGTTCAAGCTTCCAGCAGTGATTGCTGGGAAAGAGGTTTTCATTAGAACTGATGTTGTAGACTCCGATATCCCTCTGCTATTATCACGACGAGCTATGAAAACAGCAGGGGTAAAGATGGATTTGGAAAGTGACACTGCAATGATTTTTGCAAAAGATGTTGCTTTGAATCTAACCACATCCGGGCATTACTGCATCCCCATAGACAGGGCAGAAAAGACACTAGCTGAAGAAGTGTTTTCAGTAAAACTAGGAGAGATGAAAAGTCATGAGAGATATGATACATTGCTCAAGTTGCATAGACAATTTGCACACCCACCACTTAAAAAGCTGAAGGCTCTAATGCAGGATGAAGGGCAATGGGAAGAAGACTTTCAGGGAATGCTTGAAGACATAGGTAAGACATGTAATTTATGTAAACGATACATGAAAACACCACCACGTCCAGCAGTCGGTTTACCTATGGCATCAAGGTTCAACGAAAAGGTAGCCATGGATCTGAAACAGCTGAATGGACAGTGGATACTTCACATTATAGACATGTGGTCCAGATATACAGTGTCTATTTTCATTACAAGGAAAAGGTCAAGTGATGTCATATATGCCTTGATGCAAGGATGGATTGCAGTCTTTGGTGTAATGGAGGCAATACTGACCGACAATGGAGGTGAGTTCAGCTCTGATGAAATGCGAGAAGTGATGTCGATCCTGAATGTTAGAGTCATCACCACCGCAGCTGAAAGCCCATTTCAGAATGGACTATGTGAGCGTGTCCATGCTGTAACTGACACGATGTTATTAAAGCTGAAAGAAGAAAATGGAAAAATGGACAAGCAAACATTGCTGTGTTGGGCAAATATGACACGTAAATCGTTATCAATGTGGAATGGGTTTAGCAGTCATCAGCTAGTTTTTGGACATATTCCAAATCTGCCAGGTATAATGACAGACAAGCTCCCAGCACTCGAAGGAACCACACAGAGTGAGGCATTTGCAAAGCATTTAAATGTGTTGCATGATGCACGTAAGGCCTATATACAGACTGAAGCTGATGAAAGATTAAGGAGAGCATTGCGTACTAAAGTACGAGCAGCAGAACAAATTTTTGAGAATGGAGACACTGTTTTTTACAAGCGCGAGGGAAAAGACAGATGGTTGGGACCCGCTAATGTCGTTTTCCAAGACGGAAAGGTAGTATTTATTAGGCATGGTGGAATATTTGTCAGGGTATCTCCAAATAGACTAACCAAAACATATGATAGTCAGATCAAAGCAGAGGGGGAAGGCCTTGACTGTAACAGCTCAGATCAACATAATGAGGCTGATAAAATTAAGATGTCAAGTAACACAGAGACAAGTGTTTCTGAAACAGTGCCGACTCCACCTGACAATCCAGAGGCAGTTCAAGATCAGGATGAAAGAATTGAAAGAGGCAGAATTAATCCAAGGCATGTCAAAGCTTATGATATTATCAAATACAAAATAAATGATGAATGGGTGACTGGCACAATCATAAGTCGAGCAGGGAAATCCACAGGAAAATATAAGACATGGTATAATATAAGGGATGGTAACAATAAGGAAAGAAGCGTTGACCTAAGTGTTGTAGAGCGGGAGAAGATTCCTGATACTGAAATAAATATAACATGTGCTTCTGGTAAAGTGGAGTCAGAAGAGAAAGACATTACAATGGCCAAGAAAAATGAGCTTGATAAGTTGGCTCAATTTAATACATATGAAGAAGTGGCAGAACAAGGACAAAGAACCTTATCAACAAGATGGGTTATTACAAGTAAAGAGGGGAAAACCAAAGCCATGTTAGTCGTCAGAGGGTTTGAAGAGAAAGATCTAGAAATTCCGAGGGACAGTCCAACAGTTGGTAAGGGTGCAATGAGGATTTTTCTATCAATTGCAGGACTAGAACAATGGACAGTGAAAACAACAGATATCAAATCTGCATTCCTGCAAGGTAAGGAATTAGATAGAGAGATATTTGTCAAACCACCCAAAGAAAGTGGCACACCAAAACATAAAATTTGGAAGCTAAAACATGGCCTATATGGGTTGAAAGATGGAGCAAGAGAGTTCTATGACAGTGTAAAAGAAGAGTTACTGAAACTAGGCTTCATCCAGTGCAGACTGGGCCCAGCAGTTTTCTACTTTCAAGAGCAAAAGAAGCTGAAAGGAATGATTTGTTTTCATGTAGATGATTTCCTGCATGCAGGAGACCTACAATTTGACCAATTGATGGAAAAATTAAGAGCAAGATTTTCTGCTGGCAAAGTAGAAGAGAAACAAGATGTGTTTGTGAAACAAGAACATGTCCCCGGGCATGGTCATTTTTCATTCAAAGTTGCTCACAGTTCAAGATTTTTGTTTGTGTGGGAAGCCCTTGACACAAGAAACTTACATGCCAAATATGAAAGCTTTATCTTAAATGGTTCAAAAGTTATGAACAATAATATTTTTTCTTTAAGGTAGGTCAAGGTCACAGGTGAAAAAAATTTACATGAATGTAAAGCTCTTGTCACAAGGAACCTACATGGCAAATATTAAAGCTCTATCTTAAACGGTTCAAAAGATATTTTTTTTAAGTGGGTCAAAGGTCAAGGTCATGGTCCAAACATTTTGCATGAATGAAAAGCTCTAATCACAGGGATCCTACATGCCAAATATGAAAGCTCTATCCCAAATGGTTTGAAAGTTATGACCAAAAATGTTTATTTTTTTAAGTAGGTCAAAGGTCAAGGTCACAGGTCAAAATTTTTGCATGAATGTAAAGCGTTTGTCACAAGGAACCTACATGCTAAATATGAAGGCTCTATCTCAAACGGTTCAAAAGTTACAACCAATATTAACTTTTTCTTTTATGTAGGTCAAAGGTCAAGGTCACAGGTCAAAATTTTTCATGTGAATGTAAAGCTCTTGTCACAAGGAACCTACATGCAAGATATGAAGGCTCTATCTCAACCCGTTCAAAAGTTATGACCAAAATGTTATTTTTTATTTTAAGTAGGACAAAGGTCAAGGTCAAGGTCACAGGTTAAATTTTTTTGCATAAATGTAAAGCTTTTATCACAGGGAACATACATGCTAAATATGAAGGCTGTATCACAAATGGTTCAAAAGTTATGACCAATGTTAACTTTTTCTTTTATGTAGGTCAAAGGTCAAGGTCAAGGTCAAAATTTTTTGCGTGAATGTGAAGCTTTTGTCACAAGGAACCTACATGCAAAATATGAAGGCTCTATCTCGAACCGTTCAAAAGTTATGGCCAAAATGTTATTTTTATATTTTAAGTAGGTCAAAGGTCAAGGTCACAGGTCAAATTTTTTTGCATGAATGTAAAGCTTTTGTCACAAGGAACATACATGCTAAATATGAAGGCTGTATCTCAAGTGGTTCAAAAGTTATGACCAATGTTATTTTTTTCTTTTAAGAAGGTCAAAGGTCAAGGTCAAGGGTCAAATTTTTTTTGCATGAATGTGAAGGTCTTGTCACAAGCAACCTTCAGGCCAAATATGAAAGCTCTATCTCAAACGGTTCAAAAGTTATGGCCAACGTTAAAGTTGTCCATGTACAAACCAACAAACCAACAAACAGACAGGGCAAAAACAATATGTCCCCGCTATCGCTACCGGGGACATAAAAATTCAAATACATAGGTTTTCAGATAGAGCAGCTTCCAGATTCAATAGTTGTAGATCACTCTGACTACGTTAATAACATGAAGAATGTCTCTATAGATCCAGGGCGAGCCTCGCAGAAAAATGATTTTTTAGGCGGGCGTAGCCCGTCTATAGTCACCGTACACCTCGTACATCAGATTTTTGTGCACCTCTTTAGACATGCCTTCTTGTAGTCCTCCGCTCAAAAAAGAAAAACTAAAATGAAAAAGCAGTACACGCAATAAATCCAATCAAGTTCGACCGGACTGTTTGAAAAATGAATACTGTTTGTAAAAATAGACCTGCTTATTAGATTTCACAAATAAATTTGCCCTGAAAGCTGAGTATAAAAATCCGGCACTATTTTCCTACGCCGTTCCTGTTTATGC
Source organism: Lucinisca nassula (assembly GCA_963580285.1). Taxonomy (NCBI): domain Eukaryota; kingdom Metazoa; phylum Mollusca; class Bivalvia; order Lucinida; family Lucinidae; genus Lucinisca; species Lucinisca nassula. The sequence goes on along the minus strand of OY757016.1, from coordinate 139,946,468 downwards.
TAGAAATCATTCCCTTTCATCCCCCAGTTTCTGAACAGAACCCTCTAGCTTTAATTGATATTCAGTGAACCAATTCTTATAGAATGGTGTATTGTTCAAGTCATTGACAGTTGGCGAACGGTGTAGTATCTGATGAGATTGCTCGTCACATGCCGTCTGATCTGGATCTGTAAGGTTTGTATCGGTATCTGTACCTGAATCGGTATCTGCAGCGATGTACAGGGTTGAAAGGGTTGACACGCTTCTCTGTATTGATCGACAGCAAACATATCCGACCGCTTCGGAGAGGTCTAACTACATGTATAATTTCAAAATATAAATTTTATTTGCTGTGAGTTTACATGGAGTTCCGTGACGGTCCTGATCAGATGCCACATTCTGTGTCTGTAATCAGGGTCTTCAGTATTTTCGATAGTCCAGTAAAGGGACGCTTGGCACTGATGGGCAGAAAAGCTGCATCTGTCTGATCAAGGCATACATTCTAATAATTTAAAATCCAGAAATTAAAGGGTCAAACGACTGACATGGTAAATTAAGCGAAATTTTTTGTCTTTTTATGTCCCCACTTCCAAAGGAAATGTGGTGGCGTGTCCGTTCGGCTTTGACATTTTTACAGAGGGGGAACAGAACAGAACAAAACAGGACAAAGCAGAACTTTATTTAACTAACTGCACAGGTGGCGTAAAGTTGAGCGTTTATCTCGAATTTACGGTATTAGCATGAAAAACAAAAAGGAACAGGCTCGTTTATGTTTATTTATTTATTTATTTATTTATGTTTGCATTTCCTCTGTCGGATTTAGTATGTCTCCCTTTTCGACTAAGCCATTTTAACCATTTCGGATCTAGAGATCAGCTTAATTGACAGTATAATCTGGCCTAATAAACCAACCTCCCTCAGTATTTTTATTTCATTTGGAAACATAAAATTGTATAAATAAAGTTTGTTCCGACTCAGTGTTCAAATGCAGCTGAATGCGAGTGTGCTGAAAACATCAGTATTACGAGTGCGATACAGGAGTGAAATTTCTGATGGTTTCAATACACAGAATGATGATTTGTAGGTTGTCCTCAGTGTATAGCTATGTGATTGTCAGTCGGCCCCCGCCCATCGGGGCTTAAAGAAATAGATAGGCTGCATGATGCTTCCACGCAGAGCTGAAATCCGACCGCACACAAGTACTTGTAAACAGCTTGGAGTACCTAAACCTGTCCAGGTAAAGCGGAGCGAGTCGGACCGTCCATGCTTATAAACCCTATTGGTTTCAATGGACGACAGGGCTTGAGATGTCATTTCATCTCAATGTCGGTTTAAAGTCCCACAAAATTGGAAGCAGCGTCTCCAAATTGACCTATACAGTGTTGACGGGGACATTTAACCTCAAATCAAACAATGTGATCGTCAGCAAAGTTGGTGAAAATTAATTAAGATACAGGAAGGTGCATGTAAATAAATAAATAAATAAATAAATAAATAAATAAAATAAAAAAAATAAATCATTGAACAGTTTCTCCCAGCTTGAAAAGAGTCAACTTCTTGGAGACCTGCATCGTGTCTGTGGTCTTTTATTGAAACAGCCGGTTTGAAGATAAATACACTCAATGACAAATTCAAGAGCAATTGCGCGTGACTGTAGTCATTATTTTTTTTTTCAAGTTTTAACGAAAGAGCGTTGTAAATAGATGACATTACTCGCCCGCCTCTCAGTACTTTCAGTACTTTGATTAAGTGAGAAGGAGCAAACACTGTTTAGACAGCTGATAGGGCAGTTAAACTGGGCTGTCCAGGGCTCTAGACCAGACATGGCACATGAAATGATAGTCATGAGCACAAAACTGAAACAAGCTAATGTAGGAGATCTTGTTCGAGCGATAAAGAAAATCAGCCACACAAAGGATATCCAGTCATTCATGACATTCCCAAGTCTGGACAAAACAAAAGAATTAAAAGTGGTGGTTTTCACAGATGCATCTCTTGGGAATATAAATGAAGGGACCGGAAGTACAGGGGCATATATCATTTGGCTAATGGATAGTAGTGGCCAATGTTGTCCAATAGCATGGAATGCGAAGAAGACAAAAAGAGTAGTACGTTCAACTTTAGCTGCAGAGATGCTCGGTTTAGAAGAAGGTCTTGAAGCTAGTTTCTATTACCGTCAGATGTTAGAGGATATCTTGGGATATGAACACAAGACTATCAGAATCGAAGCTTACGTGGATAATAAAAGTGTCATTGAAGCACTCTTTTCAACACGAATGGTTGAGGACAAGCGCCTGAGGGTTGATGTGGCAGCAATTCAAGGATCCCTAAAGTTACAAGACATTAATCTAATACAGTGGATACCAGGACAATTACAACTTGCTAATGTGATGACAAAGCAAGGGGCATCTGGTTTTCTGTTACTTAAAGTATTGCAGTCAGGCAACATGTTGGCTGATATTTATAACCATTAACTTTCTACAGACATGTATAGCAACTTCATAGGAACTCTTTAAATTATTCCTCTGGATAATAATTTATTTTGGCATTTTAATATCTTCAATATTAGATAGTTGTCAAAATTAAATATAATGTTTTTTTTTTTTATACCTTTTCGTGGTTTAAAATTCCTTAGCAGAAAAGATTATTTTTTTAACTATAAAAAGAAAACAAAAACAAAAGAAAGAAAATATAATTAATGTTAATTGTAAGCACATTATCCAGGGGAAGCTACTCTACACTATCTTAACTATGACGTCATCAATACCATGGTAACGACGTTATGACGTTACATCAGTTTAACTTCTACCAGGGTAACCAATAAACCTACTAGAGTAAATATGGACTAATTCATTGTGTTTACAAGAGGTCCATTAGATGTTGCCACGTAAAATCGATTTAAGCCCCCCAGTGGAAATCTTTCCGCTGACCGTTCCAAGGCGGTTCTTCTGTGGCAGTTTATTTATGTTGTTGTTTGTTACTAACTGTGTGTATCACTTGTGCCTTTTTATTTTGGATGGCCATATGGCCATTTTGTGGGAAAGTAACTGTCCTTATGGCCTTCCTTTGTTTAGGTTTCCATTGTGGTCTGGTCGCTTCATGTTTGTGTCTCTTTCCCTTTGGTGTCTTTGATGGGTGGAGTAAGTTAATTGTATTGATTTCTGATCTTTATTTTACTTCTACTTTTCATATCAAATATCAAAGACCTGGACCGTGCGGTTTTAGAGAATAAGATTTTTTAAGTTTTCAGAAAAATTCTATTTTTAGCTCCTGTGACCTAGATGTGCAACGGACCAGAACCATTTGAATAACTTTGAAAGGGGACCACCTAAGGATCATTCCTGTGAAGTTTGGTCAAAATCCAATCAGTGGTTTAGGAGGAGATTTGTTTGAATTGTTTACGCACGGACGCACACACGCACGATGGAAAAAAAGTGATCCTAAAAGCTCATCTTGTCACTATGTGACAGGTGAGCTAAAAACTCTTATAGTTCTTGAGAAATGGACTCTTACATTAGAGTGAATGCTAGGGCTGTTGCAAATGACAACTGGCTGGCGAACGGATGGAAAACCGGACTCTGATATTGCACCTTGCTTAAAGCAGGTGCAACAAAACTGGTGGAAAAATATGTCAGGTTCATACAGTACCCTTAATGTACTAATTAGCTTGCATCTTTTGTACAAAATATGAGTGCGAAATAGTAGAGAATAAGCATGGTAATTTATAGGATACAGAGTCAAATCACATGACGTCATGAACCTGGTCAATACAGAGTTACCGTAATGAGTAATAAGTATTGAAACAAGACAGGGCTAAGCAAACAATGCAGACCCAGATCAGACTGCTCCTTTGATCAGCATCTATACTGTTTGCCATTCTGTTTGCAGTCCCAGATGAGAAGGAGCAGTCTGTTTTCCATTCTGTCTGCACCTTTTGGACACCTTACTGGACCATAAAACAAATTTGTTAAAATCTTAGAATTACAGTTAAGTTCTCAAGCTGTCCAATATTTTAGGGTTTTTTATGGTATCTATCTTAAATATAGAGAGAATACCGCCAGGATGTGATCAACAGAAACAATAGGTATTTTTGGCATTTTAACCAAAAATAAAACAGTCAACTGATGAAAATTCTTCCATGCATTGTCATTTTCACTTAATTTATACATCCAGCCAATGATTACTTAAACATTTTATGATTTCTTACATGCTGAGTAAACAAATAGTACAGAATTTGGCAATGATATATCAAAGATACTTGAAGAAAATAGACATTAATCTCGTTATTCATCCAAACAAAATAACTAATAAATTATCTAATTGAATTTCCATGTCATTTCTTTCGATATTTGACATGCATATATATATTTTGAATTTCAATTATTTCTCTCCATTCTAACTCTGCACTAGCATAACTCTTGATGAATACCTGTCCTTTGATGCCACAGCACAAACTCTATAGTTTTACTGTGTTCATTTGATCTTGTGTACTGAAATTTCTTTTGCATACAATTCCCTTCTTTCACAGAAGTTTACAGACCTTAAAGTTTCTAGGGACGGTGTAGCTGTATCTACCAGACCAGATGGTTTGTATCAACTCAGCATATGAGGTAGCTATTTCTCCATTCATTCCTAGAGGATTATCCTCATTCAGATCCTCTTTCCACTTGTCTGACTGCATGAAGAGAGTCAGCTTGTGCACATTACTCATACACTGCAAATATAGAAAATAACGTACAGATGTCAAACATCATTGTCTGCTTGTGCACATTACTCATACACTGAAAATATAGAAAATAACATACAGATGTCAAACATCATTGTCTGCTTGTGCACATTACTCATACACTGAAAATATAGAAAATAACATACAGATGTCAAACATCACTGTCTGCTTGTGTACATTACTCATACACTGAAAATATAGAAAATAACATACAGATGTCAAACATCATTGTCTGTTTGTGTACATTACTCACACACTGAAAATATAGAAAATAACATACAGATGTCAAACATCATTGTCTGCTTGTGCACATTGCTCATACACTGAAAATATAGAAAATAACATACAGATGTCAAACATCATTGTCTGCTTGTGCACATTACTCACACACTGGAAATATAGAAAATAACATACAGATGTCAAACATCATTGTCTGCTTGTGCACATTACTCACACACTGAAAATATAGAAAACTAGACAAAAGTGCCCAGTGGGGCACGTATACCCCCGGCCAGTGCCATCACCTCAGCTGAAAATAGCAATGTCAAAAGCTTCTTTGCATATACAGAACTACAAAGGGAAATAACTCTAAAAGGCCTGACCCCTTGGCCCTCATTTTCTTTCCCACAATACAACTAGTGTTACTGATCTTGTTTGCAAAATTTCAAGTTTCTATGTACAGTAGTTATTGAGAAATCTTTGACACAAAATAAAAATATACACTATTAAACAGCAAGAACTACAAAGGGAAATAACTCTAAAATGCCTGATCCCTTGGCCCTTATTTTCTTTCCCACAATACAAGTAGTCATACTGATCATGTGTGCAAAATTTCAAGTTTCTATGTGAAGCAGTTCCTGAGATATCTTTGACACAAAATAATTGTTTACAGACAGACAGACAGACAGACAGACAGACAGACAGACGGAAAAGACAACTAGAAATGGTGTTTGTAAAACACAATGCCCCCAACCTTTGCTTGTCCCTAGATGGCAAAATATTCAACAAATATTGTTAAAGACTCAAAAACATACAACAAGAATTCCCCCGAAGGCTATGTCGCGCCTGTGGGGATGCAAAGTCACCAAACCATGAAATCTAGGTCAAGGTCAAACATGGATGCCTGCATATAAATTTCACTCCTAGTTGCAAGCATGTACCATGTATCATCAATGAATCTCTTAAAAACAGACTCTTACATCAGGGTGAAAGTTGGGGTTGTCACACTATTTTACAAAGTCAGTGAACCATAAAATGTAGGTCAAGGTCAGAAATGGATACTTGCATTGAAGTTTCAATTCCTAAATGCAAGCTTGTACCAAATACAATTAATGAAGCTCTAATAGATCTTCAGAAATGGACTCTTACATTAGATAGAAAGTCAGGGTGGTCGCAATAATTCACAAAGTCAGTGAACCATGAAATATGGGTAAAAGTCAAATATGGATGCTTGCGTTGCAGTTGCAATTCCTAGATGCAAGTTTGTACCAATTATAATTTAAAAAGCTTTAATAGTTTTCGAGAAATGGTGGAAGTCAGGGTGGTTGCAATAATTCACGAAGTCAGTGAACCATGAAATATAGGTCAAGGTCAGATATGGATGCTTGCGTTGAAGTTGCAATGCCTGGATGCAAGTTTGTACCAAGAATGATTAATGAAGCTCTAATAGTTCTCAAGATATGGACCTGCTGACAAGATTTTATTAAAAAAAACAAGGCATCGCATACGATACAAATCCCCCTCGCACAAGACAACTTCGTGTGTGGAAAACACTGAAATGGCAAAAGTCCAACTTGCTTGAGATATTATCATATGCAACATTTGTGTAAAGTTTGTTTAAAAATCCATCCATAAATGTAGGTTCTAGAGTGATGACAATATTTCTCTAAAAATAGTCATAGGGACCTTGACTTGAGGCCATGGCCGCAAAGTAGATCTTGCTCAAGATATTATCATAAGCATCTTTTGTGTGAAGTTAGATTAAAATCATAAATGTAGGCGGTAGAGCAATGACAAAGTTTTTCTAAAAATAGCCATAGTGACCTTGACCTTGAACCTTGAAAGTCAAAGCAACTCGAGATATTACCATAAGAAACATTTGTGTGAAGTTCTAATAACATCCATCAATAAATGTAGGCACTAGAGCGATGACAAAGATTTTCTAAAAATAGCCACAGTGACCTTGACCTTGAAAGTTGAAATAGTTCGAGATATTGTCATAAGGAACATTTGTGTAAAGTTATACTGAAATCGGTGAAGAAATGTAAGCGCTAGAGCCATGTCAAAGTTTTTCTAAAAATAGCCACAGTGACCTTGACCTTGAAAGTCAAACTCACACAAGGTATTGTCATAAGGAACATTTGTGTGAAGTTATATTGAAATCAGTGAAGAAATGTAGTCGCTAGGGCGATGACAAAGTTTTTCTAAAAATAGCCACAGTGACCTTGACCTTGAAAGTCAAACTCTTTCGAGGTATTGTCATAAGGATCATTTGTGTGAAGTTATATTAAAATCGGTGAAGAAATGTAGGCGCTGGAGCGATGACAAAGTTTTTCTAAAAATAGCCATTGTGACCTTGACCTTGAAAGTTGAAATGGCTTGAGATATTGTCATAAGGAACATTTGTGTGAAGTTATATTGAAATCGGTGTAGAAATGTAAGCGCTAGAGCATTGACAAAGTTTTTCTAAAAATAGCCACAGTGACCTTGACCTTGAAAGTGGAACTCGCTAGAGATATTGTCATAGGGAACATTTGTGTGAAGTTATATTGAAATTGGTGAAGAAATGTAGGCGCTAGAGCAATGACAAAATTTTTCTAAAAATAGCTACAGTGACCTTGACCTTGAGGTCATGGCCCTGAAAGTCGAACACACTCGAGATATTGTCATAAGGAACATTTGTGTGAAGTTATATTGAAATCAGTGAAGAAATGTAGGCGCTAGAGCAATGACAAAGTTTTTCTAAAAATAGCCACAGTGACCTTGACCTTGAGGTCATGACCTTGAAAGTCGACCTCGCTCAAGATATTGTCATAAGGCATATTTGTGTGAAGTTATATTGAAATCAGTGAAGAAATGTAGGCGCTAGAGTGATGACAAAGTTTTTCTTAAAATAGCCACAGTGACCCTGACCTTGAGGTCATGACCTTGAAAGTGGAACTTGCTGAGATATTGTCATAAGAAACATTTGTGTGAAGTTATATTGAAATTGGTGAAGAAATGTAGGCGCTAGAGCGATGACAAAGTTTTTCTAAAAATAGCCACAGTGACCTTGACCTTGAGGTCATGACCTTGAAGTCGAACTCGCTCGAGATTTTTTTATAAGGAACATTTGTGTGAAGTTATATTGAAATTGGTGAAGAAATGTAGGCACTAGAGCGATGACAGTTTTTCTAAAAATAGCCACAGTGACCTTGACCTTGAGGTCATGACCTTGTAAGTCGAACTCGCTCGAGATTTTTTTATAAGGAACATTTGTGTGAAGTTATATTGAAATTGGTGAAGAAATGTAGGCGCTAGAAAGATGACAAAGTTTTTCACAAATAACCAAAATGACAAAGGGCCATAACTCACAAAGTATTTTTCGGAATTTTGTCATAAGTTAATCAGTTCATCTACTCATCACCACCAATCTATTCAACAACTTTCAAGGCTCTAGCTCCAATAGTTTTTGAGATATCTTGCTGACAAGATTTTATTAAAAAAATTTCAAAGGGCAATAACTCTTAAAAGGGGCATAATCCGGATGAGAAAAAAAATACGCGTCAGCTAATTTTCCATGAGGAATCCATATATGAAATTTCAAAACCCTAGCATACACGGTTCTAAAGATATGCTATGCATCACTTTTAGCATACATTACAATGGGCACAAATTACCAAAATGACAAAGGGCCATAACTCACAAAGTATTTTTCGGAATTTCGTCAAAAGTTAAACAGTTCATCTACTCATCACCACCAATATATTCACCAACTTTCAAGGATCTAGCTCCAATAGTTTTTGAGATATCTTGCTGACAAAATTTTATTAAAAAAAATTCAAAGGGCAATAACTCTTAAAAGGGGCATAATCCGGACGAGAAAAAAAATACACGTCGGCTAATTTTCCATGAGGAATCCATATATGAAATTTCAAAACCCTAGAATACACGGTTCTAAAGTTATGCTATGCATCACTTTTAGCATACATTACATGGGCACAAATTACCAAAATGACAAAGGGCCATAACTCACAAAGTATTTTTCGGAATTTTGTCAAAAGTTAATCAGTTCATCTACTCATCACCACCAATCTATTCACAAACTTTCAAGGCTCTAGCTCCAATAGTTTTTGAGATATCTTGCTGACAAGATTTTATGAAAAAAATTCCAAAGGGCAATAACTCTTAAAAGGGGCATAATCCGGACGAGAAAAAAAATACGCGTCAGCTAATTTTCCATGAGGAATCCATATATGTAATTTCAAAACCCTAGCATACACGGTTCTAAAGATATGCTATGCATCACTTTTAGCATACATTACAATGGGCACAAATTACCAAAATGACAAAGGGCCATAACTCACAAAGTGTTTTTTGGAATTTTGTCAAAAGTTAATCAGTTCATCTACTCATCACCACCAATATAATCACCAACTTTCAAGGCTCTAGCTCCAATAGTTTTTGAGATATCTTGCTGACAAGATTTTATTAAAAAAATTTCAAAGGGCAATAACTCTTGAAGGGGGCATAATCCGGACGAGAAAAAAAATACGCGTCAGCTAATTTTCCATGAGGAATCCATATATGAAATTTCAAAACCCTAGCATACACGGTTCTTTAGTTATGCTATGCATCAAAAGCGTAACGGACGGACGAACGGACGAACGAACCAGAAGCAATATGCCCCTCCAACTTTTTCAAAGTTGGGGGCATAAAAACTATATACCCCCATTGCATACTTCGTATGCCGGGGTATAATAACATACAGATGTCAAACATCATTGTCTGCTTGTGCACATTACTCACACACTGAAAATATAGAAAATAACATACAGATGTCAAACATCATTGTCTGCTTGTGCACATTACTCACACACTGAAAATATAGAAAATAACATAGAGATGTCAAACATCATTGTCTGCTTGTGCACATTACTCATACACTGAAAATATAGAAAATAACATAGAGATGTCAAACATCATTGTCTGCTTGTGTACATTACTCACACACTGAAAATATAGAAAATAACATAGAGATGTCAAACATCATTGTCTGCTTGTGTACATTACTCACACACTGAAAATATACATATATGTAAGATACACACCATACAAAGTAATCTAAGTTTTGCTGGTAATAAAGGAAAGAAAAAAAAATCTCTGAAAGTATTTCTATTGCTCTTAAACCTTATCCTGCTATTCACAACAACCCCTGTATTTGCAAATAGTGTAGATCCACATCAGTTTGTGAATTTGACCAGAACATTTTATCATGTTATCTGATTGGCTGATAGTCAGTAATGGGTATGGCTAATTAAATTATTCAGCATGATAAGGGTTAAGATGCTAGAAGTTTTGCTACACAGGCCCCAGAGCCCTGTTGTTCAAAGCATTGTTAGCTTAGAGAGCTCACTAGTGGTAAAAGCAAACTATACTCTGATTTTTTTGTTTTGCTGAAACTACACACAAAAGCTGCAAAAACTACACACATTTATCCAGCAATCAGGGCCAAGTTGTTCAAAGCATCGTTAGCTTAACGAGCTCGTTAGTGGTCATATTATTAACTGTTCTAGCAAGTTTAATATTTGTGACCCGTCACGCGAAAAGGGACCTTCTGGGAAGTTACGTCATTTAGCGTAAATGACGTTTGAAAATTATGTTCACGTTAACGTCATAACTGATTCTGATAATTTGATTACGCCGTGTTTTAATTGGACTGACAATTCAACTTACATATGGCGAAATGGCATTTGATTTTTTGACTGTTCGAGTTTCATCCCTTGTTTTAGTAAATACTTCTCTGGCGATGGATGGAATGAATTTAACAGCGTTTACAAGTTACATGTCTGATCTGGGCAACGGATATTTTTCATTTGGGTAAGTCAGCCTAATGCCAGGCCCATGAGGTATAATTTTCGATATTCAATCAGGGCGATAAGGTCAACCGGACCACAGACAGTGAGTATTGGTGACGTCTAACCGCTACGTCATAAGTTAATCAATATATTATTAGAACAGGCATAACTCCCCTCATATTGTCATATGTTTGAAATTTGCTCCCAACAAGTATTTGTTGGATTTGAGGTTTAACGTCCCCGTAAACACCGTATAGGCCACTTTGGAGACTTCGCTTCCAATTTTGTGGGATTTTTATCAAACATTGAGATGAAATGACATCTCAAGTCCTGCCAACCAATGAAACCAATAGCGTTTTATGCATGGACGGGCCCATCGACGGCCCGTCTTGCACCGATTTTCCTGGGCAGGCTTAGAGCGGTTTCAGCTCTGCGTGGAAGCATCATTCAGCCCAATCTATATCTTCAAGCTCCGATGGGCGGGGGCCGGCTCCCAACAGTTACCCGACCAAGTTATATATATGTACCAACTTGGTGAGGTTGAGCGTACCAGCAAATGAAACTGAGTTATCAATTCTGACAAAAGAAAAACAAAAAATGCTGGTGGGGGGTGGGTGTTAACGTACCACCAACATCTAAGGTCATACGGCGACGGGATACGGTCTAAAGACTCATCCAAAAGTTTGAAGATGAGGTCCATTTAGCATTTAGGTGTGTGTGTGTGTGTGTGTGTGTGTGTGTGTGTGTGTGTGTGTGTGTGTGTGTGTGGTAGGGGGTCACGTCCCAACAACATCTAAGGTCATACTGCGACGGGGAATCTCGGTTTAAAGAGTCATCAAAAACTGGAGATGCATGAGGTCCATTTTGGTGTATTGAAATACAAACATAGCTATATTTTATAGTTCTATTTGTCAGTTAGCGGGGGTGATGTTTGTTTTCTTAACAAATAACATACCAGCTTGTGAAACTTGTTGAAAAATGGAAGATTTTGCAGAAGAATTTCACGAACATTTATACTTTGACAGCATCAGAACCTGTCGGTGTGGTTAACGTCAGACGGTACCAATTTTCCCAGTGCGAGGTTTTGTTTGTTTGATTTGAGTTTTAAGGTCCCCGCCAACACGGTAAAGGTCATTTTGGAGACGTTGCTTCCAATTTTGTGGGACTTTTACCCGACATTGAGATGAAATGACATCTCAAGCCCTGTCGCCCAATGAAACCAATAGGGTTTATAAACATGGTCCGACTCGCACCGCTTTGCCTGGGCAGGCTTAGATCGTCTAAGCGGCCGGCTTCAGCACTGCGTGGAAGCATCAGTCCAACTATTTCTTCAAGCCCCGATGGGCGGGGGCTGTCCCGGTGCGAGATAGATGAGTGGTTAGATGCCTCTGATGTAAGAGGCCTCCGGTTCAATTCGTGGCAGCGGAGATAAATTTGCGGTGTCAGAACATGCTCAACTGGCATCATTTGCAGAGATGAGGCATCAAAGTACACCGTCCTTTCAATCTGGACTTTAACTGTAGACCCGATGTGCATGGAGAAATAACATAAATATTGTGTAGTCTTTCATCATACAAAAGTGGAGAAATGTCAAATTTGACCGATGGTTTGTTTGATTTGAGGTTTAACGTCCCGTCAACACTATTTAGGTAATTTTGGAGAGGTTGCTTCCCATTTTGTTGGACCGACACTGAGATGAAATGACATCCCAAAGCCTGTCGCCAAATGAAGCCAATAGGGTTTAAAGGCATGGACGGACCGACTCGCACCACTTTGCCCAGGCAGTCTTAGACCTTAGCGGTTTACCAGTACTCGCGTGCGGTCGGTTTCAGCTCTGCGTGGAAGCATCATGCAGCCCAATCTATTTCTCCAAGCCCCGATGGGCGGGGGCATTTTTTGGGTATGATTTGAGGTTTAACATCCCCGTCAACACTGTATAAGTCATTTTGGAGACGTTGCTTCCAATTTTGTGGGAGTTTTACCCGACATTGAGATGAAATGACACCTCAAGCCCTGTCGCCCAATGAAACCAATCGGGTTTGTAAGCATGGGCGGACTGACTCGCACTGCTTTGCCTGGGCAGGCTTAGATCTTCTAAGCGGTTAGCCAGTACACGTGTGCGGTCGATTTCAGTTCTGTGTGGAAGCATCATGCAGCCCATCTATTTCTTCAAGATAGATAGATAGATAGATAGATAGATAGATAGATAGATAGATAGATAGATAGATAGATAGATAGATAGATAGATAGATAGATAGATAGATACCAGAGTACCGAGAAAAACATGACCTTCCGTTGCAGAACATGGCATCTTACTTTTGACCCCGAGCAAGGCTCGAACCATAGCGGTGAATATTGAGTTCATTTTTTTTTCATATCTCATGAGGAAATCGGTCTTTGGTATTTCCAACCAGATGAGCCAACATACCAGTCTGCTCAGTCTCAGAAGCCTTAGGTGACATTTCTTTTTAATTTAGTTTGGTTTTACGGCCCTTTCAAGATTATTTCACTCATATCGAACCGATCGTTAACCAGGTGGGTGAAAACCGGAGTAACCGTAAAAAACACATGACCTTACGTTGCAGAACTTGGCGTCTCACAAGTGATCCAAGCCAGGTTCAAACCTACAGCGGTGACCTGAATTTTGGCATAGAACCGCCTAAGTCATAACACGATCACAAAAACTGGTATCATATATATGCACTGATCAGTCTATGCTGATGCGCAGGCTGTTAATAGCATTTTTTTTTTTTTTTTGCTCCTATAATGTGTAAAAATTGTTTTTGATCATCCAATGACTATCGCTAAAACTACCCAGATTCACCGACGGCAATATGCCATATTTCTCAAAGAAATGCTTTATAATTAAAGTGTCTTTAGGAAATAAATGTTTTAGTGTTTTAAAATGCCTTTCAGATGTTTCATTGCATTATTACCTGCAACTTTACCTTTAACAGTTTGTTGACGTAACCCATGACCAGGGTTCGCGCTAGGATTTTTTTTTTCTTTCGCCATCACTTTCGCCAATCTAATTTTTTTTTAGCCAAAATCTTAAAACCTGAGCCAGTTGAAGATACTTCTTCGCAAAATGCAGAACATGGATAAAAAAGATCTGCTGTACAATTTTCTTTGGCGCTTAAAGGGTTGAAACTTAAATGCACAGACTCTCCTTTTGTGGCCTTTATGGACGTGTGTAATGGGCTGTAGGTGCGCCTAAAGACCCCAGGTTTTTCGATCAAACCAACACGGTCACACGTCAAACCAGTCATCTATGCTGTCCTACCGACAGATAGCTTAGCAAAATCCATAGACCAAAATCATTTAGATAGCTTGAGTTTTCCGACTTCCAGCGGCATTACCTTCTCTCCCTAAAATGCAACAAAACCTTGCTTGAATGCTTTTGTTTCTGCTCCAACAAGTAAGCGTTGTTAGGTCATGGAGGCTGCCATTTTGGTTGATCACATGGTGACATTACCGTAAAAATTCGGCTATAAGACGAGGATTTTTCCCTCCAAAATGGGCCTCAAAAATGGCCCCGTCTTATAGCCGAGGTCATGGACTGCATGCTTTTTTCCGGCAATGTCCGGCGATTGCCACAAACCACCGCTACCATTTAGCTGCACAGGATTGGTAAATGACGTCATCCGACACCAGCACCCCAACACGTATTTAATGTCATTGTGTGTATCTATTTCATCAAAAAAACGTTAGGAACAGGGTAGAAAATATTTTCTCGATAGCTAAACGGTTGTGAATAGAGGTGGATAGAAAACCAGCGCTTTGCACAGCTCCCGAATTATCCCCAGAATCTCCGTGTCAATAACCAACAACAGCGTTCGACTTTTCAGGCTCAGCGTCTGCTATTTGGCGCCAAAACGTAACCATACATGAGATCGTAGAAAAGTCCATTTTTATTACCGTTAGATGTAGCTAATTGTCTGAGGAGCGATTAAATCATTTTCACATTGATTGTGGATTAAATTTTATGATTGACGAAACTTGACCATATTTTCACACCTTATCGACACGCACCGCAGGGTGGCAATTATATTAAAGGGATTAACAATAGTGTCATACTTGAACTGTAATAAATACACAAATGGTTTGTCTTTGAATTGACAGTGCAGCAATTATAGCGATTTACTTACTGTTATAGTTTTACCGGATTTAAGACTCAAAAAGACTGGCAGTTATGGACGATTTTTTTTTTTGCACTTGTCATAAGGTCAAAGTGCAGTTGCCCGGTCAGCCGGGAAAAGGATTTGTCAGTCCTGTCGTCTATTAAATAGGTGGAAGAAAATGTGTAAAATACACGTGTCAGTAAACGGCTTTAAGTCGGCAATAACCGGGATGGGACTTCTGTTTTTTTTTCGCCACTAGTTTTCGCCAAATGACACAGATTTGCGCCAGATTTATTTTCTTTTCGCATTTGGCGACTTTGGCGACCGCTAGTGCGAACCCTGCATGACGTTGAATAACCCATGACGTCGGATCGGTTTTCTGTGACATTATTACGTTTAGGGTACCTGTGTTTAAAATACTGTAAATCTTAAACCTTTAGGAGTATTTTATTCAATTCGGTGTCAAATTGTTTCTCAAATACCAATATATCTGAAATCAGTTATAACTCATTTCCGCCAAAAATTCCCAGAAGGTCCCTTTTGGCGTGACGGGTCACATTTAAAGTTTTGGTATTTTTGCTGAAAAAATGTGAGCATCTTTTGCGAATGCAAAAGCTGCTAGCTGCTCACATTTTTTCAGCAAAAATATCAGCATATTTGCCATAATAAATGATCAAAGTTTTAACGATATGTTAACTAATGACGTCATTAGTTTTGAACAAATGGCCCCAGGTATTTTTGATAAACAAAACAAGAGGGCCCAATGGCCCTATATCGCTCACCTGTGTACCAGAAAATCGTTAGTGTAGGAGACCACTTGACATTGCTATATACTAAATATCTAAGCTCAGGCAAAGCGGTGTCCATGCTTATAAACCCTACTGGTTTCATTGGGCAACAGGGCTTGAGATGTAATTTCATCTCAATGTCGGGTAAAAGTCCCATAAAATTGGAAGAGACATCTCCAAACTGACCTATACAGTGTTGACGGGGATGTAAAACCTCAAATCAAACAAAATCTGTGCCTTATGGTTTTGGAGAAAATGATTTTTTTTAAGTTTTTTCCAGTATAAGTCTATAGGAGCTAATGAGCCCTGGGCTTGGCCAATTTTGACCCAAAGGGCACGGTTAGCAGGATTTATGTAGGCCACCATTTTGTGTTGCTATATACTAAATATCTAAGGTCTGTACTTCATGGTTTCAAAGAATTTTGAAGCTTTTTTTTCCATTATAAGTTTGTTGGAGTTAAGGGGCCACAGGATTTGGACCCCAGGGGCATGATTGGCAGAATTCATGTAGGCGACCACTCGACATTGCTACATGCTAAATACCTAAGCTCTGGGACTTATGGTTTCAGAGAAGAAGATTTTTGAAGATTTTTTTCACCCATTTTAAGTTTGTTTTTTTTTTTTGTTTTTTTTTTTTTCATTATAAGGGCCCTGTGGTTTCAGAGGAGAAGATTTTTGAAGTTTCTCCAATTGTAAGTCTATGGAAGCTAAAGACCCCTGGGGTGTGGCCAATTTGGATCCCAGGGGCATAACTGGCAGGATTTATGTAGGTGGCCACTTAACGTTGCTACATACTAAAAATCTAAGCTCTGGGCCTTATGGTTTCAAAGAAGAAGATTTTTTAAGTTTTTTTTCCATTATAAGTCTATTGGAGGTGATGAGCTCGGGCGTGGCCAATTTTGACCCCAGGGGCAGGGTAAGCAGGATTTATGTAGCTGGCTATGTTGCTAGACACTAAATATCTAAGTTCTGTGCTTCACAGTTTCTGAGAAGAAGATTTTTGAAGCTTTTTCCCATTATGAGTCTATGGGAGCTAAGAGGCCCCTGGGCATGGCCCATTTGGACACCAGGGGCATGATTAGCAGGAAATATGTAGGAGACCACTTGCAGTTGCTACATGCCAAATATCTAAGCTCTGGGCTCTGTGTTTTCAGAGAAGAAGAATTTTGAAGTTTTTTTTTTTCATTATGCGTCTATGGGAGCTATGGGGGTCCCATGTTGTGGCCCATTTGGACCCCAGGGGCATGATTGGCAGGATTTATGTAGGTGACCACTTGCCATTGCTACATGCAAAATATCTAAGCTCTGGGCCCTGTGGTTTCAGAGAAGAAGATTTTTGAAGCTTTTTTCCATTATGAGTCTATAGGAGCTAAAGGGCCCCGGGGCGTGGCCCGTTTGGACCCCAGGGGCATGATTGGCAGGAACTATGTATGTGACCACTTGCCATTGCTGCATGCTAAATATCTAAGCTCTGGGCCCTGTGGTTTCTGAGAAGAAGATTTTGGAAGCTTTTTTTCCATTATGAGTCTATAGGAGCTAACTGGCCCCAGGGCGTGGCCCATTTGGACCCCAGGGGCATGATTGCCAGGAATTATGTAGGTGACCACTTGCCATTGCTACGTATAAATATCTAAGCTCTGGGCCCTGTGGTTTCAGAGAAAAAGATTTTTGAAGCTTTTTTCCATTATGAGTCTATGGGAGTGAAGGGGCCCCGGGGCGTGGCCCATTTGGAACCCAGGGGCATGATTGGCAGGAATCATGCAGGTGACCAATTGGCGTTCCTACATGCTAAATATCTAAACTCTGGGCCCTGTAGTTTCAGAGAAGAAGATTTTTGAAGCTTTTTTTACCACTATGAGTCTATGGGAGCTAAGGGGCCCCGGGGCGTCACCCATTTGGAACCTAGGGGCATGATTGGCAGGATTTATGTAGGTGACCACTTGCCGTTGCTACTTGCCAAATATCTCAGCTCTGGGCCCTGTGGTTTCAGAGAAGAAGATTTTTGAAGCTTTTTTTCCATTATGAGTCTATAGGAGCTAAAGGGCTCCGGGGTGTGGCCCGTTTGGACCCCAGAGGCATGATTGGCAGGAATTATGTATGTGACCACTTGCCGTTGCTACATGCTAAATATCTTAGCTCTGGGCCCTGTGGTTTCAGAGAAGAAGATTTTTGAAGCTTTTTGTTCCAATACGAGTCTATGGGAGCGAAGGGGCCCCAGGGCGTAGCTCATTTGGAACCCAGGGGCATGATTGGCAGGAATTATGTAGGTGGCCACTGGCCGTTGCTACATGCTAAATATCTAAACTCTGGGCCCTGTGGTTTCAGAGAAGAAGATTTTTTAAGCTTTTTTTCCATTATGAGTCTATGGGAGCTTAGGGGCCCCGGGGCTGTGGCCAATTTGGACCCCAGGGGCATGATTGGCAGGAATTAAGTAGGTGACCACTTGTCGTTGCTACATGCCAAATATCGCAGCTCTTTGCCCTGTGGTTTCAGAGAAGATTTTAGAAGCTTTTTTCCATTATGAGTCTATAGGAGCTAAAGGGCCCCGGGGCGTGGCCCGTTTGGAACCCAGGGGCATGATTGGCAGGAATTATGTAGGTGACCACTTGCCCTTGCTATATGCTAAATATTTAAGCTCTGAGTCCTGTGGTTTCCGAGAAGAAGATTTTTGAAGCTTTTTGTTCCATTGTGAGTCTATGGGAGCGAAGGGGCCCTGGGGCGTGGCCAATGTGGACCCCAGGGGCATGATTGGCAGGAATTATGCAGGTGACCACTGGCCATTGCTACATGCTAAATATCTTAGCTCTGGGCCCTGTGGTTTCAGAGAAGAAGATATTTTAATTTTTTCCCATTGTAAGTCTATGGGAGCTGTATGTTGCCATAGCAACCAGAATTCCAATCTGATCAGCCCAAAAACCTTATGCAGCATTTCCCCCTACCTGGTGTTGCTTCTCATGAAATTTGATCAAGATTGACCATGGGGTATTAGAGATATACTTATTTGAAATTGTTTACGGACGCACGCACGGACGGATGCACGACGGACAAAAAGTGACCACAAAAGCTCACCTTGTCACTACGTGACAGGTGAGCTAACAAAATGTGAGTAGCTGTTGGTGCATGTGGTAATATGATAATGGCATAACCAATGCCATAGCTAGTTTTGAACCACTGGGCCAAGGTAGCCCATCTACTTGGCAAGAAAAATGTTCTTTTATTATACCATAAGTTCCAGATTAGGAGTAACAAAGATTGTTTTCATTTTTTGTAGGTACAGTAGAACTTCTGTGGCTCGAACACTGATGGCTCGTTTGCCATGGATGAGTCGAACCCATTCTTCAGTCCCTAGCGAAATCCTCTACATAAGAAATATTGGGGGATAATTAAGGAGATTTTAGTCTTTTATCTTGCAAATGCATGCTGTGTGTACCCATTAGAATCGCCTCGATGAGGCGATTCTAAGGAGTACACACAGCATACATATTCATTATAGAACACCGAAAAGATGTCTTAAAGTATCTCGTTATGCCTCCTGGCTGTAACCATCAGTGGCTCGAACTATCCCTGTCTCTAACAGATTTTCGAGGTCCCACTGTATATGGAGAAATATGGCATGTTGAGAAATGATAAAAATCATCCCATATTTGTCCTTGTTATACCTCCTTATCTGGAGCTATGTAAAAGCCATGAAGACTTACCTGTAGGGCCGAGTTCATGAAGCATGTATTCCCAATATTGGAGAGCCCGCAGAGTCCTGGGGTTGTACTGGCCTGCCCACCATCATAGCCATTGTATGTGTAGCCGCTATACGACCCATAGCTAGCACCAGACCTGTGAGTAACAGCAATAATCATTTACACTCTCAGATATAATTTATCTTTTGATACATGCCAAGAGAAATTTTATCTTGGGACATTCACCCAGCATCATCTATGCCCCCGCCCATAGGGGCTTGAAGAAATATATGGGCTGCATGATGCTTCC
The DNA here is from genome assembly GCA_963580285.1 of Lucinisca nassula. Classification (NCBI taxonomy): domain Eukaryota; kingdom Metazoa; phylum Mollusca; class Bivalvia; order Lucinida; family Lucinidae; genus Lucinisca; species Lucinisca nassula. The sequence goes on along the minus strand of OY757016.1, from coordinate 139,926,814 downwards.
ACGCAGAGCTGAATCCGGCCCGCACACTAGTACTGGTAAACCGCTTAGAGGATCTAAGCCTGTCCAAGAACCACTGTGCGAGGCGGACCGTCCATGCTAATAAACCCTATTGGTTTCATTGGGCGACAGGGCTTGAGATGTCATTTCATCTCAATGTCGGGTAAAAGTCCCACAAAATTGGAAGCAATGTCTCCAAAATGACCTTTACAGTGTTGACGGGGACGTTAAACCTCAAATCAACCAACCAAATCACCCAGCATCATGTGAACAAGTCAGTGAAATGAACACCCCCTTTAACCCCACTTTATATAGAGAAAACTGGTGTTTATGCGGGAATTCATTATTATTATTATTTCTGCTTCAATACATAGGTTGTGGGTACTCGTTAGAACTGCCTCAATGAGGCAGTTCTAACGAGCACCCACAACCTATGTTTGCAGTATAAATAAGAAAAATATTACGAATTTCCATTAAAAAGTAGCCAATTTGGAGATATGAAAAATGCATTATGTCGCACGGGTGTGTTATCGTAATGGCATCAACCAGCAAAGACGCAGGCCAGTTTGTGCATTTAATCTGATCATGCAGTCTTTGCTGGGTGCTATATTGAAGCAACATGAGATACTGATTCAAAACTACATTCAAGGAATACCATATAATTCTGACTATGGTTCAGTCTTAGCCCTTCTCTTGCTGAATATTCAGTTTAGCCACACCCATTTCTGACTTTGAACCAATCAGATTACATGATGTAATTTATTCCTACAAATTCATAAATTGAATGACAAACAGTGTATATCCTGATCAGATGGCTTCTTCAGAAGCCATCTGATCTGGATCTACGCTGTTTCCAAAGATAGGGGTTGTCGTGAACAGCATGATAAGAGTTAACCAAGTCTTCAAAGGGTCCAAAGACATATAACACTAATTATTTACACTAATAGATATGTTTGTAAGTTTGAATTGAGTTTCTTACCTGGTAGAAAATGAAGATCCGGTGCCTATACTGCTGGTTGTTCTGAAATTTAACAAAACAAAGGAGCATAATTTCCTGTAAACTAACTACTACCTAGTCAGCTGTCATTTGTTAGTTAACCCTTTTTGTACCAAATGGAATCTTCCTCCTTATATATAGCAGGAGTCCATTTCAAAATTTAGGGCTGTCAGGTTGTGTTTTCTTCAAAACTTATTTGGAAAATGGCTGACCGTTTTGCAAACAGTGTAGGCCCTGATCAGTCGTGTGCCTGCCTCATCGTGCAAAAACTTGGACATTTTGTAATATCTCTGTCATTACTGAACATATTTACTTGAAACTCGGACTAGTTGTTCATTATGAAAAGGGGCTGCAGCCGAGCATTGGCACCCGCATGCGGTGCTCTTGTTTTAGCAGTATTCCTGTTTCTCAAGTTAAAGGCCTCCAAGGTGTAGTGGTTAAGCTACGTGCCTCATAAACCAGAGGTTGTAGGTTTCAATTCCTCGCTTCTCCAGACTTTGGATGAGTTTTTAAACAGAGGTCCTTTCTCTATAGACCTTAGTGGGTGGGACATACAACTGTGAAAAACAACTATTTTAGCTTGCACCTCCAGAAAACTTAATTATAATTGGTCTGTTATAAAAATCTTAAACTGTATGGTAAATGCCTTACAAAGTATTTCTGAGTAGTATGCAGGCTGGTTTAAATCTTCAATAAGTAAGAAAGGCTTGCTCACAATTGATTACAGGAAATTTAGTCGATCTACTAGCTCATGATGTCATGTTACCAACCCTTCTGTGATTTTATCAGATGTGGTAATTACGGTTAGTCATTAATTTTCTTCTCAAGCCCCAGCCCATAGGGGCTTGAAGAAATATATGGGCTGCATGATGCTTCCACGCAGAGCTGAATCCGGCCCGCACACTAGTACTGGTAAACCGCTTAGAGGATCTAAGCCTGTCCAGGAACCGCGGTGCCAGGCGGACCGTCCATGCTAATAAACCCTATTGGTTTCATTGGGCGACAGGGCTTAAGATGTCATTTCATCTCGATGTCGGGTAAAATTCCCACAAAATTGGAAGCAACATCTCCAAAATGACCTTTACAGTGTTGACGGGGACGTTAAACCTCAAATCAAACAAACAAAATCATTAATTTTCTGCCTCAGATATCTCCCTGAGATGAAATGGACTGCTATCAGAGACAAAAGAAAAAGAAGTATAGAAAATTAAAATATATAAGACATATTTCTCTAAACTGTTAACCCACTTAATACCAGAAAACCCTAAAGGCGGTTCTAACGAGTACCTACAACCTATGTTTTGGAGCAGAAATAAGAAAGATAATGAATACCCCTTAAATCCCAGTTGTCTCTATATAAAGTGGGGTTTAGGGGGTATTCATATCATGGGCTTGTTCACTTGATGGAACAAAGCCTTCACTGTTTACTTGAGCCTTCTATAATTGATGTCTGATATGGGGAACAAAAACCTTTTTGAGAGTTTCCTCCTTTGAAGGTGAAAGTAGTTTACACTGGTATATTTGATTGCGAGTTTCAAGCTAATTTGAATCGCTCTCGAACACTCATTCACGGATGTTATCAAGCACATACTAGAGAGAGGCAGTGACTTTTTTCACCACTGCTACCAATTTACACCTGGGTGGAGTGGGGCAGTGGCATTACATGTCTTGCCCAAGGGCACACCCCGCCTCCTAAGGCCGGATTCGAACCCACAACCTTGCGACCACAAGTCGAAAGCGCTAACCACTGAGCTATCAAGGCTGCACAGAAAGTTCAAAGTATAGTCCCTTTAATAGACAGAACTTACGCTTTAGGAGTGGTAGTCTGCCGGGGCCAAGTACCGTCCTCATTCTTCTGCTCCAGCACAACGATCTGTCCATCGTACAGACCAGCATCTTGCAGGGTGTTTTCTTTCTTGTTCAGCTGTTCATACATGTTGGTCATGTACCGGTTCCAGAGGCGTACTTCCTTTTCATCTGCAATACTGAACTCTTGCCTCACAGCTTTCTCCAGTTCCTCTGAAACAAGCCCATAAAAACAATTTTGAGAAAAAAATAAGCGTCATCGAACCCCTGTCCTGCTGAATAAATTAATTCTGTCACACCGATTTTGGGCTATCAGCCAATCAGATTACCTGATATAATGCATGTATTCAAACTGGGAAACTGAATGACAGTATAGATCCTGTGGTTTCCTCAGAAGACATCTGATCTGGATCTGCACTGTTTGCAAGTGCAGAGGTTATCTTGTTCAGTGGGACAGGGTTAAAACAATTGGTTGGACTGGGCTAAAATTAAGTGGCTGATTATTGGGTTATTAAAGCAACCAGTTCAGGAGATGACTTCTAGACAAGCATTTTTGCTTACTGTCAGATCCTGAATTCTATGATATTGTTTGTACTTTATATTTTGCATGTAAATGTTTGAAATGAATACTGTTTAAACCAAAGCAACCAGTTATTGATAAAACACTGATAAATGAAACTGCCAGAAAACCGTACAGCGTTGTTCTTGATCATATGATTTTGGATATTGCAGATCTGGGTCCAGTTCTTCAAACCCTTGTTAGCGTAAGAGCTCATTGGCAGTTAAAATTGTTACGTGTTCTTGCTAGTACAATATCTAATTCTCTGATATTTTTGCTGGAAAAATGTGAGTAGCTTTTGCATTTGCAAAAGCTACTCACATTTTTTCCAGCAAAAATATTAGTGTATATGTCATATTTAATTATCAAAGTTCTAACCATATGTTAACTAATGTCGTTAGTTTTTTACAACTGGCCCCTGGAATTGTCCCCTGCATTGTTTGCAAAATGCATAGATTCTTAGAACTTATGTTTCATGGTCAAGTGAGTGAGTGAGTTTTAGTTTTACATCGCACCAACAGCTAAGGTCATACGGAGACGGGACCTCGGTTTAAAGACTCATCCGAAAGTCTGGAGAAGCCCGGGATCCATCCTGCGATCCCTGGTTTACAAGGCGAGTAGCGTAACCACTGCACCACGGAGGCTTCTACATGTTTCATGGTCAAAACCACGAAGACACCTATTTTCAAGACAAGAAGCTACACACATAGTTAAGCAACAGATAAGGTTCGTATTTTGTGATAATTGAAGGATAGTTTTGTCCGTTCTCCATGAAAACCTATGTTGTGGGTATTCATTAGAAGCGCCTCATTGAGGCGGTTCTAATGAAAACCCACAACATCGGTTTATATGGAGAAATCCTTCAATTATCACAAAATATCCACCTTATCTTTTGCTATGCACATAGAGAAGTTCAAAAGGAATTCAATGGAAAACAAAGAGGTTGTCAGGTGTGTCATCATGACGTTACATACCAGCAACCATGTGTTAATTATTACACATTGTGACATAGTTATTTTAATTTTTTTAATATTGGTTTTATGGCCTGTTCAAGATTATTTCATTTATATCCAGCCGATCGTCAAACAGAGGGATGGCGAAAATCAGAGTACCCGGAGAAAAACCACTTGACCTTCCATTGCAGAACTTGGCATCTCACACATGACCCGAGCCAGACTCGAACCACAGCGGTGAGAGACCTAATGATTAGAGTCAGTTCTCTTTTCGCTAGGCTATGGAGTAAAGTCGACACATGGTTTTATCATTTTTTCTTACACACCAGACAAGGAAATCCTTGATTTTACCCTGGGATAGAAATTTATGTTCTGACCCTGGTGTTCCGACCCCAAATGGAATATAATCGCGTGTTTGATAAATGCACTGGTTGATTATGACCTTGTATGCGCCGTCGTTAAGGTTGACGTCACAGCACGTTATGTGACGTCACTAAACATTCCTGCAATGTCAACACAATATGGCAGACGTTGGTAACCGAAGTGACTGCAGCATTAAAATCCGCGCTAAGAAATGGAAGGTATGCAAGAAAAAGAATCCAATATGGGTGTGAGGGGTGGATAGAAAAATCCTTCCCGAGGGATCACTGTCCGGCATCACTCGGCCAGCCTTGTGATGCCGGACAGTGTCCTTCGGGACGGATTTTTCCATCCACCCCTCACACCCATATAAGATTCTTATATTATGACATGACAGTTTCTTCTAAATAAACAATAAATATAGTTGAACTTCGATAGCTCGACCACTGATGGTTCATTTATCAAGGCTGCTTCAAATTCATTCTAGAGTCCCTAGGAAAAATTCCATAGCTGCAGATATAAACACTGGAACATCGATGGCTCGAACACCTTAGGGACCTCGAAAATCTGTTTGAGACAGGGGTAGTTAGAGCCAATGAGGGTTACTGTCAAAAGGCACAACGAGGTACTTTTGGACAACTTTTCGGTATTCTATAATGAAAATGTATGCTGTGGGTACTCATTAGAATCGCAGCATACATTTGTTATATAAAAGACAAAACTCTCCTAAATTATCCCCCCACTATTTGTTATGCAGAGCATTTCCCTAGGGGCTAAAGAACATGTTCGACACAGCCATGGCAAACGAGTCATCGGTGTTCGAGCCATCGAAGTTTCACTGCATATATTTGGGATATTTATCTTATTTGCCCCTGAAAATGTATGTTGTGTAAACTCATTAGATTCTCCTCGATGAGGGGATTCTAATGAGTACACACAACAAACATTTATTGGGAAGAAAACTGAAAAGATGTCCATATCATGCCTCCTGACATAGCTCTAAGATCATCCCTCAGTGGCCCAACTACCCGTCTCTAACAATTTTCTATGGTCCCAAAGGTGTTCGAACCATTGAAGTTTGACTGTATGGGGTTATGGCTACCCTTACCGATGGTGTCAGCTCTACTGAATTCTTTAAGGATCTGCTCATCTGGTTTCGAGTTCTCACATATTTTCAGGTGCCAGGGATAGACCTCAACCTTTAAACTTTTGGAGTAAATTCCTTCCTCTATCACTTTCCTCTTAACCCCCTCCTGAAAAAAGATACAATCACTTTCAGATGACGATGCCATCTCAATATAAGATGCCTAAGCAATATCGCTGATGCTCTTGTCATCCCCGATCCTTGTCTGTTGACTGAAAAAACTTAAGCTTTTGAGCTGCCCAGAGATAGCTTCTAGTTTCCATTTTGACATTTTGTTGCGCACTAATGATAAAATATCTGCGCAATCGAACAGCACAGAACAGTTTTCAATTGGTCCACATGGGCAAAAATGACCAACGGAAATACGCATAAGAAAATATTTCAGACTGACAGGTAAAGCAAGTGTTGCTTTTGAAAAAGTTAAGCAACAGATGCCGAATAATTAACATTGCTGTGCCAGATTGATTTTTTTGGCCTGTCAAGGGCCCTCCATGTAATTTTGTTAGTGCCTTTCCTAAGTTTCCTGCTTTTTTGGTGCAAAACGCGATCTGAAATGAACCCTGTGATTATCCTTTTAATTGGAATTTACTGATCTATTAACCCTTTTTGTACCAAATGGAATCTTCCTCCTTATATATATAGCAGGAATCCATTTCAAAATTTACGAGTGTCAGGTTGTGTTTTCTTCAAAATTTATTTGGAAAATGGCTAAACTTTTTGCAAACAGGGGAGGCCCTGATCAGATGCCGCGTTCTGCGGCGTCTGATCTGGGCCTGCCCTGTTTGCCAGAATACTTGTTTTGGGGTTTCTGGTACTAAATTGGTTAATCATGTCAGCCTTAGTGTTTACACTAGAAACCAAGTTCAGGTTGATCCAGATTTGGTTTATCCACATTATATGACCTGAAGCTGCATTTAAGCCTTGTTCTGCTGAGCCCGGATATGCCTTTTCTTTGAAACAATGTAGATCCAGATCAGATGGCTTCTGAAGAAGCCATCTGATCAGGATCTACATTGTTTGTCATCCAGATTGTGAATTTGTTGTAATAATTTGCTACAGGTAATCTGATTGGTTGATAATCGGTAGTAGGTGTGGCATATATGAATATTCAGCAGGACAAGGGTTAAGTTGCACTCACACTAGGGACAAAATTTATTTGGACGCAACTTAAAGCCTAGAAAGAATGGCCTGCTTCTGATATCATACAAATTTAGCATAGTGTCCTCAGGTAGGTATTTGTTTCTTAACCTTTTCTTCAAATCATACACACATTTGACATCAAATTCAGATCCTGACAGGCGGGATGACCATCCTCAAACACAGGGGACAAAAGTGTTAAGTTGTATGTGTTTGATCTACATAAGTTTCTAATTATAAAGCAGAATATCTTTATATTATACTCATTACTCCTTAATTGGAGCTACCTGTATGCTTAAAGTACACCATAATCTCTATATAACACTATAGCCCCCACCCCCCTGGCCTCTGTAGCTCAGTCGGATGCGCGTCTGACTGGTTATCAGGAGGACCCGGGTTCCAAACCTGCCGGGGTCGACAATGTTCTATCGTTGAGACTGATCATGAAATCTTTTTCTACAATCATTCTCTCCTTTCCGCTGATTCAAGAATGGCAGTTGTCAGTTTCTGGCGAAAGACTGTGCACTGTACTGGTTAACCACTTACGTATAAGCCTGCCCAGGAAAAGTGTGGATAGGTAAACTGACCGGCTCAAAAATGACCTGAATAGTGTTTACTGGGCCTTTAAACTCAAGTAGAAACATACAAACACTATAGCCCCAGATAAGAGGGGGTATCCACATACCGGTACTATTTATCTTATTTCTGCACAAAAATGTAAGTTACGGGAACTAATTCGAAACACCTCACTGAGGTGCTTCCAATTAGTGCCCACAATGTATGTTTTCATGCAGAAATAAGAAAAATATCAGTACTTTTCGGATGAAAAAAGCACCTTAGCTATGTAACCCTACTGTTGGGGTCCAAAACAGATACTGTTATTTGAACATCAGTGTTACACCAAACAAAAATAAATAGTCTTTTCAGAAAAATGACCATTTATGCTCATTTTTTTGTATAATCAATACATTTTGGGGATATGTCTTTAAACTGTGATTTATCAAAAACCGTGTTCTGACTGGTGATCAGGAGGAAGCGGGTCAGATACCTCCCAGGTTGGGCAACATTCTTTCGTGGAGCTTGATCATTAAATCTTTTCTACGGTCATTCTCTCCCTTCCTCTGATTCAAGAAGGGCTGTTGTCAGTTTCTGGTGAAAGAATGTGCACTTTACTGGTTAACCACTTACATATAAGTTTGCCCAGGAAAAGTGTGGATAGGCTCAAAAATGACCTATATAGTGTTGACTGGGCTGCTAAATTCCAATACAAACAAGCAAACAAAAAATCAAAAACCGTGCTATAATGAACAGTGTTACAAAGAGATTTTGTGGGAAAGTAACAGTTACTGTCCTTTTGGCTTTCCACTGTTGATGTTTCCATTGGGGTCTGTTGTTTCGTGTTTGTGTTTCTTTCCTTTGGTGTCTCTGATGGGAGCTGTGGGTTAATTGTATCAATTCCTGATCATTGCCTCCACTTCTACTTTGGTGTATGTCATGATCCATGAGACTTACTGACCTGATCCTGTGATATTCCATACCACGACAAGAGCTTATCCCAGGCCTCCTCTGGTACAAGAATGTAGTCAAGGTCATCGATTAGGTGTTCTCGTAAAACTGTATTACTGCCCTCTGAAACAAATGTAAACTAGAATGCAGTCAGGCATTGCAAATCCCCAAATAAAAACATTTGCAATTGAATTTTACAGACATGTGACCTTTTGCCCCTCCCACAGGGCCCCAATCTGACCTCAGGGTCAAAATTTTACTTGTATTGTAGGCATGGAAGACTGGTAAGGGCACTTGTGCATCATATCTTGCAGCCAAACGCATAGCCAGACGTGCGTTGCACCATGCTCGCCAAGAAGCTGTGGAGATCTACAAGAATATTGACCCTAAGTCCTCAGAAGTATACCGCCTTGCTAACCAGATGAGAAGAGAAAATGCCGATGTTGTAGGTGACAAACCAGTAAAGAATGATGCAGGGGAGATGCCAGTGAGTGGAGACTCAAAGCAGAGGGCCTGGTTAGAACACTACCAAAGGCTACTCAATGTTGAGTTTGAGAGTGAATGCAGGAAAGACAAAGATCATGATCTGTGGTTCAGGCGTGAACCTCCTGCAGAGTACAAGCCAGTTCCCATGCGCTGTATGTCGCACTGGAGTGGACAGCAACTTTTGTAATGGCAGCAAGTTCTGGGTACACAAGAAATGCAGTGGGCTCAAGCGCTTGATAGAGGACGCTGATTACAGATGTACACGGTACCAAGGAACTGCAAGATCCTTAGATGGCAGACCACAGAGGGAAGTCCAAGTCGGATCCAACAAGTTGGAGGTTGTGGCTTCCTTTTGCTAGCCAGGTGACATGCTCTCAGAAGCGGGTGGTTGCGACCTTTCAACCACATCATGTGTGAAAACAGCCGGGAAGAAATTCAAGGAGTTGCTACCAGTTCTCTCTTCCCGGCACCTCTGGTTCAAGACATGTGGCCATGTGTACAGCTCTTGTGTGCGGAGCGCAATGCTCCATGCCAGTGAGACATGGCCATTGACTAAGCCAAACCTCCACCGTCTTCAGCGGAATGACAGGGCAATGATCAGACAGATCTGCAATGTCAAGCCACAGGACACTGTCACCATCAGGTCCAGTGAGTAACTTGAGTGTCTTGGCACTGAGGACCTGGACCTCATCCTGAGAGAGAAGGCTCCGCTGGTATGGACACGTGGAACACTCCAATTGTGCAGTCAAGACTGCCTGTGACATACAGGTAGGTGGAAAGCGGGGGCCTGGAAGGCCAGAAATGACCTGGAAGCAGCTGACAGAAAGAGATTGCAGAGACTGGAAGCAGCTGACAGAAAGAGATTGCAGAGACTGGAAGCTCTCTGCTATCAATCCTCATGACAGACAGGCCTGGAGATCTGGTATAAGATCTGCCATGCGTGCAGCAAGCCAGCTACCTGGAAGCGGGTCCACTTATGTGGACGTTGCCCCTGTACCTGCACGTTAATCAAAAATCTGTTGATGATGATATTATATTCTACTTACCCTTTGATTTGATATGCCACATGACTATGTTCCGAAAAACTTTAATTTTGACCCACAACCCCAAAGTCCGACCCCTGGGGTCGCAGCCAATATCCCGCTCAATATGTTTTACATATTTCATTAATCATTACTTCTGCAAAGTTTGGTATCAAAATCTATAAAATTGACTTGTTGCACAACCTACTCATTTAAGCAACCCACACACCAAATTTGGTTGGATTCAGATTAATAGTTTAGGAGGAGATAGCATAACGGATGGACGGACGCTCTAACATTTCGGGTTTAAGGGCTATTTCTTTTGTTATTTTCTTTTGTTTGATTTAGGTGCTAACCTCCTGAACCTTTTGTTTACAGAATAAATCTATTATCAGACGAATGGACAGACGGATGGAGGCAATTACAATCTATTATTTTCCAATCATTTTCTATTGTAAACTAATCCTAACACTAGCCCCTAAACCCTGAACATTTGCCTGGGCAGTCGGGCGGACAGACGGATGGATGCAATTACAATATCCCCTCTGCTAAAGCGTGGGGATAACAAACCATCTCAAAAACCTCTGTATACTAGTGGACTCTTCCACTGGTATCTCTTATTTGTTGGACAGGTCGTTTTTTTCGTTTGAGTTGAGGTTTAACATGTCCATCAACACTATTTAGATCATTTTGGAGATGTTGCTTCCAATGTCAGACTTATTATCTTTCAAAAATTAAAAAAAAAAATAGATCTGCAGTTGATGGTATACCATCACAAATACCCGCTTTTTCTATTAATAACACTAATGACTATGTATTAGCTAGCCAAAACTACATGTAAGTTAAAAAAGTTGCAAAGAACATTCTAACTGATAAGCAAAGTTTCAGAAGTGTAACTCTTATAGTTTAGAAGATATGGCAAAGTCATACTTTTTAACCTTTGACCTTGGGGTTATGTTGAGGTCCACCTAAAGTATCCCAATTTATTCTATATTCCAACAACCATCCAATAACCAAGTTTCAGAAGTGTAACTCCAATAGTTTGGAAGATATGGCAAAGTCATACTTTTTGACCTTTGACCTTGGGGTCAAGGTCACACCAAATGTATCCAAACATTTTCTATATTCCAAGGGCCATCCAATAAGCAAAGTTTTAGAAGTGTAACTCCAATAGTTTAGGAGATATGGCAAATCATATTTTTTGACCTTTGACCTTGGGGTCATGTTGAGGTCAATGTCACACCAAAAGTATCCAAATTTATTCTATATTCCATGGGCCATCCAATAACCAAAGTTTCAGAAGTGTAACTCTAATAGTTTAGAAGATATGGCAAAATAATCCTTTTTGGCTTTTGACCTTGGGGTCAAGGTCACACCAAAAGTAACCTGACATATTCTATATTCCAAGGAGCATCCAATAAGCAAAGTTTCAGAAGTGTACCTCCAATAGTTTAGGAGATATGGCAAATCATAATTTTTGACCTTTGACCTTGGGGTCATGTTGAGGTCAAGGTCACAAAAAAGTTGCCCACTGCCATCTACATTCCATTTTCCAACACTGATAACGTTCAGACTGGGAACCAGCAGATAATGCAAATAAGGTGAATAGATTAAGCTGCATGTTGCTTCCAGACAGAGATGACACCAACTGTATATTAGTGTCCAGGCAAAGTGGTGAGAGTTGGACTGTCCATGCATATAAACCCTATTGGTTTCATTGGGCGGCAGGGCTTTGGATGTCATTTCAACTCAGTGTCGGGTAAAAGTCCCACAAAATTGGGAGCAGCATTTCAAAATGATCTGTATAGTGTTGAGGGGGACTTTAAAAACCTTGAATCAAAATCAAATGATGGAATCCAGGACCATTGTAAGGAAGCACCCCACCCAAATCACACACTGGCAACACCACTGTGGAAAAAGTACATCAGTATGCAAATGTGATATTAAGCTAACTGAACAGTTTAATCCTTGAACCAAAAAATGGAGTTCTTGTGTCAATCTATTCTTAATATACTCTCGGCATACTATGGGGGTATATAGTTTTCTTAATGCTATTTGTCCGTATGTCCGTCTATCCATCTGTCTTTTAACATTTTGGTTTAAGTTTCGCGTTAAAGTTTTTAAGAGATAGTATCTTCTGAACCCTTTGATAGATTTAGTTGATAACTTGATACTTACACTGAAGTTACATACTGGTCTAAAGATTTCAATGATGCATGTCAAACCCCCCACAGTGACCTTGAGGTCAAGGTCACAGAAATTGATATGCATCAATGAAATCTTTAGACCCAATTTTGTGGGACTTTTACCCGACACCGAGTTGAAATGACATCCCAAACCCTGCCGCCCAATGAAACCAATAGGGTTTATATGCATGGACAGTCCAACTCGCACCACTTTGCCTGGGCAGTGGGCACTAATATACAGTTGGTGTCAGCTCTGTCTGGAAGCAACATGCAGCTTAATCTATTCACCTTATTTGCATTATCTGCTGGTTCCCAGTCTGAACGCTATCAGTGTTGGAAAAACAGGTAACCAGACCCCCCTGACCATGAAAGGACAGGGGGGTCATGTTACCTGTTTTTCTAATATTGACAATGTGCAAGCGGGGAGCCAGCAAATAATGCAAATATGGTGAATAACTTCATGACTGAATAAGTTACTACTAATAGTCTGATAGAAAATTTTCACAACACTGATTACCATAAAAATCCTAAAATTTCAGACACCTTGAAGACTTGCTGTATGTGTCTGCATTTGAGTTTTACGTCCTACAACAGCTAAGGTCATATGAAGACGAGACCTCGGTTTAAAGACTCATCCGAAAGTCTAGAGAAGCCTGGGATCGAACCCACAAAACATGCTGTTATTCTCCAAAAGTTTAACAAATTTATTTCATGATCCAGCATGGAGTCTCAAAAGTGCAGATGGAATGGCAAACTGTGTAGACCCTGATCAGATTGCTCCTTTCTGATCAGACTGCAATCTGATCTGGGTATGCACTGATTGCTTAGGCCTGTCTGTCTCAATACTTAAGATCATTACAGTACACAGTAAATACCTTTCAGGATAGGTTTGTTGTCAATAGGTCCAGGGTTAGCACTCTCTTCACCAGCCGTGTAAGAATCCCAGCTTTCAAATCCAACGTAACTCTTCCATTGTTTAAACCATTTGATGTCAGTTATATACCTGTGAAAGTAACAAACAATGACTAGGGGCCAGTTACATCATTAGCTAACACATCCTTAAAACTTTGATCATTCAATATGGTGAGAATACTGACATTTTTGCTGAAAAAAAATGTTTTTTTTTCTTTTTTTCAGCAAAAATAACAAAATTTTAGATATTGTACTTGCTAGAATGGTCAACAATTTGACCACTAACGAGCTCGTTAAGCTAATGATGCTTTGAACAACTGGACCTTGAATTCAATAACAGAACAACCTGAACTTCAATAGTTTCTATCTTTGGGACCTTGAAAGCTTGTTTGAGATAGGGTCAAAATAGAGTACACCCGCCACATTTTTTTGGACCTGGGTGCAACTCTGTGTAGAGGGCTGGATGCTGAAAAGGATTAATATTGAAATGAACACCACGGGTGGATTTATGGTAGAGGGGGGGATGAATGCCAAAAAGTGCACCGTCCTTCGGATTTGGACATTAACTGGAGGCCCTCTGTGCAGGAAGAGTCATCTCCTGTGCAGGTTAAAGACCCCTACAGTAATTACACAATTACTGTGTAGGCTTTCTATCTATCTCTATTTACTGCCTCACGCCCTCGCGGGCATTCTAGGCAGGTGTGCGCTGTTGTGCTGAAATAAGAAGGAAAAAATAGACAAAAGTTAAGAGGGGATAGTGAGAGGATAAAAGATGATAGGGGTTAAAACTGTTGGTGAGGTAGAGAAGTTAAAATCAAAATTAAAAACATCACTTTCGGGAACTAGGGGCGGGAGTGGTGCAGTTTGCCAACTTCACCCTTGAAAGCCTCAAGGGTTGGCAAACATACAACCGGTTCGTAGAAATACCGGAACACACCAAAACACCGGAACACACTGGTAATTACCGGAGCACACTCAAAAAAAAACTTTTTATTTGGCTTAATAAATGTATTTTGGAGGAATGTACTATAATATACATTTTATATGCCTTATATTGACCAAATGTGACACAAAAAACATACTTTATAAACCCTAGCCCAGTTACGCATCAAATAATTTTTGGCAATGTGATCTGGTATATTTTTGTCTCGATGCGTTAGGCATAAGAAAGTTATAAGAAATACGTTAAACGTCAAAAAATGTTATTTAAACCTAGAATAACTGTTACGGTGGTAATAAGTTATAGTGTTTCATTTTTTTTATTGTAGGATTTACGTCCCATCAACACTGACTCAGAACACTTTATTTGTCATTTTGGAGACGTTCCTTTCAATTCTGGGTGGTTTTTACCTACATTCACATCAGATGTATTCTCAAGCCCTACCGGCCAATGAAACCGAAGTTTTATATATATACAAAGACGGCGCGACTTGCACCTCTGCCTACGTCCCCAAGCCCCGATGGGCGGGGGCTCAAATTATAGATTTTGTTTGAATTAAACCCCGAAAGGGAAACGGGCCTCCGTGGCCTAATGGATAAGAGCGCTGACTCTTAGTCATTAGGTCTCTCACCGCCGTGGGTTCGAGCCTCGCTCGGGTCACGTGTGAGACGCCAAGTTCTGCAACGGAAGGTCAGGTGGTTTTTCTCCGGGTACTCCGGTTTTCGCCCACCTATGATTAACGATCGGCTCGATATGAGTGAAATAATCTTGAAAGGGCCGTAAAACCCAAACCAAAAAAAAAAAAAACCCGAAAGGGAATATCAAGGGCGGAATATCAATGATCGGCATGAACAATGTCATCAAGAGAACCCGGCTATAAAATCCCCCCCACACCTCCCTGAAACCCCACTTTTATATAGTATATGCAAAACTGGGTGTTTAAGGTTAAACATTATTTTTCTTATTTCTGCTCAAAAATAAAGATTGTGTGTATCGATAGAGTACGTCGAGGTGTTTCTATAGAGTTCCCGTAATTTATATTTTGCGCAGAAATAAAAAAATTATGCGTTCTTATTCTGTGGAAGAAAACTTTTGTGTGTGTGTGTGTGTGTTTTTTTTTGTTGTTGTTGTTTTTTTAGCGCCTTTCTGACATTGATTGAGTCGATGTACTCAAGTAATGACATCAGTGATCTAATCAACATAGTTACGGTTAACAAACCATATAATCCTCTTAAGCTCCGCCAGTTACCCGTTTGCTACCTGGGGATTAGTGTATAATGCAATAGTAACTGCACGCGCTAATAAACACGCTTCCGTTAATCGTGAAGCAAGATAATGATCAGACTGCAAGATGTCCGCTCTTTTCGTTATATGTCCGTGCCTGTCCAAATCCTTTTTTATTCTTTCGCTTGGGATGTTAGTTGGTCCTAATTTCTTAATTCGCTTGACATTTTAGGCCTTTAAATTAAAATTGAATTCTGTGATGTATAAGTTAATCGATAAACCAATAATCAGATCAGACAATAGTAAAAAAAAAAAAAATATATATATATATAACAAGATCTTTGAGAAAAAAAACATGCCTTTTTAAATTTAGTGAAAAAAAAAAAAATGAAAAATTTCAGATTAAAAAATCTGACAATTTTCATATTTCTGATACAAACATAGATTGTGAGTATTCGTTAGAGCCGCCTCCCTTGAGGGGTTTCTAACGAGTACCCACAATCTATGTTTTTTGAGCAGAAAAATACCCCCGTCAACTGCGTTTTACTACAAAAAAGTGTGGCTAAAGGGGACTAATAATGTATAGGTCTGTTATAATTAATGATAATAATTTCATTGATATTTTGTTGTAATCTGTTTGGTTCCTCGTGTTGGAGTTTAATGGCCCAGTCCATATTATTTTGGTTACCCGTACAGTAAGAAAAAAGCTTCCCTTCTTGAATCAGCGGAAGGGAGAGAATGATAGTAGAATATATTTCATGGTCAATATCCACGAAAGAATGTTGCCGGTCCCAGCATGCAAGTCTAATCAAATAGTGCAGAACCAGAACGGACGGCGGCGGCAAAAGGAATAATCCCGTCAACAGCACTCCGGTTATATTGGAGATGTTAATCGTCGCCCGTTGAAACCAAATTTGGCAGTCCCATTCGCAACACTGACTGGAAAGGCTTAGTTTATGTTTAGATTTGCTCTCTCTGATATAACTCATTTGATGACCAAAAGAATACAGTTTGACAATTCTTCTAGCCACAAAAAGAAAAGCTTGACATTTCTTGCATAGTGTCGCCATTGGGAAGAAAAACATGAAATGTCAAAAACCTTAGCTCGTAAAAATTTCATTTTTTTTTATATCAGATTTTTACCAAGTTTGCTAAGTGGCAACCCTGTGTCATTTTATTGCTTAGATCATTCCGGTCCATAGTGCATTATATCAAAATTCATCAATTCATTGTAATTATGTTCTATAACTCTCTCTCTCTCTCCCTCTCTAAAAACAACATAAGTCGTTTATCATTAATCGAATGCAAACACTTTCAGCTCAGTGCGGGAGCTTCATGCAGCATGATCGGTCTCTCCAAGCCCAGAGGGCGGGGTGCTTTGAATATACGTTGTGTTTTATACACTTATGTTGTTTTTAGAGAGAGAGAGAGAGAGAGAGAGAGAGAGAGAGAGAGAGAGAGAGAGAGAGAGAGAGAGAGTTATAGAACATAATTACAATGAATTGATGAATTTTGATATAATGCACTATGGACCGGAATGATCTAAGCAATAAAATGACACAGGGTTGCCACTTGGTAAAAATCTGATATAAAAAAAATGAAATTTTTACGAGCTAAGGTTTTTGACATTTCATGTTTTTCTTCCCAATGGCGACACTATGCAAGAAATGTCAAGCTTTTCTTTTTGTGGCTAGAAGAATTGTCAAACTGTATTCTTTTGGTCATCAAATGAGTTATATCAGAGAGAGCAAATCTAAACATAAACTGCTCAGTATAATTACTTGTATATATTTAGACCCACAGGACTCGAACACATTTGATAAAACACTGACTTAAGATAAATTTATTTATGCTTTTTGTATCAGAAATGTTTTCAACAACACCATACACAATAAAACATTGCAAATAAGTCAAAAATAACATTTCTAATAAAAGAAATATAAAAAATTCAAGTGTGTTCCGGTAATTACCAGTGTGTTCCGGTGTTTTGGTGTGTTCCGGTATTTCTACGAACCCACATACAACTGATTCTGGGAGAGCATTCCATTGGACAATAGCCAGGGGGAAGAAAGAGTATTTATAAAAATTCTTGTAAGTGTGGACCTGGCGGAAGGTCATTGAGTGGCAATTTTTAGAAATTGAAGTTTTAGGTTGTATGTAGTCTGGCATAGGTATTGCCACTAGCCCATAGACAATCTGGTAGAATAGACATAGGTGAGCATCTGCCCTTCTTTGTTGGAGGGTCCGCCAGCCTTGGCCTTCAAGCATCGTTGTAACACTGGACCTGGAATCATAATTGTTAGTGGTCCATCTAGCGGCTAGGCGCTGTATTTTTTCGAATTGAGCTGTTTTGTCTTTAGTATGGCGATCCCATATCTGGGAAGCGTCCTCAATCCACGGCCTCAACGGCACAGTTTGTCGCCTATGTAGATTGCCTCCTATGTATCTTCTTCACTCATTGTAACTGTCCTCAATTGTACTTTAAATAAGAAAGATGGTGGACTGAGGATTAAGGTGATGGTGGAGGGCCAGCGGTATACTCGAACTTGAAGCGGCCCGTAGCCTCGATGTATGTGGCTAGCTCCTGTCGTATGACCTCTCTCCAGTTTGGTAGTTCTGGGCAGGGGCTGACAAATCCATTGCCCGGCAGCCCGGGACAAGTCCGAAATCGCGCCGGGCAGGTGCACTTTGACTTTTCGACGCCCGGTCGGGAAAGTGCAAAAAATCGTCTACAACTGCCAGTCTTTTGAGTCCTTAAATTCGGTAAAACTAGACCAGTGAGTAAATCATAATAATTCCCGCTTTGTTTTTATAACAGTTCAATTATGACACTATTGTTAATCCCTGTCATATAATTACCAATTAAACATGATTGCCCGGCGGTGCGTGTCTTTCATTTCTGGTGTAGTGTGTACCACCAGCGCTATCGATAAGCGTGACAAGGTGTGAAAATAAGATTAAGTTATGTCTCTAATTTGCGTTTATCCCTTCCATAAAATTTAATTCACAATCAATGTGAAAATGATTTAATAGCTCCTTAGACGATTTGCTACATCTTACGGTAGTAAAAACGGACTATTCTACTATCTCGTGAATGGTTATGTTTTGGCGCCAAATAGCAGACGCTGGCAGAAAAAATCGAATGTATTAATGTTGGTAACCGTGGATTAGTCGCGCCTCTATCCACAACCGTTTAGCTATCAAGAATTTTTTTTTACTGGTTCCAAACATTTTTTTCATGAAAGAGATAAGCCCCATTATAATAAAAACAATGACGTTAAACATGTGTGGGGTTGCTGGGGTCGGATGACGTCATTTACCGATCGCATGCAGAAAAATGGGAGTTGTGGTTTGTGGACGACGATTTGGATGGCGGAAATAATTATCACATTGAACTTGCTGGTAGGGCGGGTGTGAAAGTTTGGGTTCGTTTTGGATGGAGGGGGTCCTCGTCTTGTGGTTGGATCATTAAATTGCAAGCTAAATAAACTGCATTCTTTCAATTTTTTATCTCGCTACCCTGACACTTCTGATCTTTTGAGTAGATCTATATCGGCTGCAGCTCGTGTTTATCATGCGTGTCAATTTAACTGTATCCTAAATTGCTAATCAGCTATGGTATTATGCCAGCAATTAACTTGAAAAAGCACCGCTATTGACTGTGACAACAACAGTATTTTCTACCGTATTACCCCACAGAGGGAAATAAATAGAAGTGAATGCAATGATCAGGAATCTATACAATTAAGCCTGAAATCCCATGGGAAAGAAACACAAACATGAAATGACTAGACCCTAATGGAAAGTGGTTGTGCTTGAAACTTAACAGAAACCTTGGATAATATTTATAATTGTTGGTCGTCATCATTGTCACCATCCCCCCCCCCTACACACACACGCACCCACGCGCATCGAACCCCACTTTGAGTTCCAAAATCCTGGGCAAGTAGGATTTTGAGCTGGGCAAGTGCAAAAATATTTTACTTGCCCGGTGGGCAAGTGGAAAATTTTTGGATTTGTCAGGCCCTGTCTGGGTGTTGGTCGTCACTCAGTAGTAAGTATAGGTCTGGTCCGTGTATTCCTAGTTGGGATGACAGGTTCCTCCATAAGGTCTCACGCTGTTGCTGATAGATAGGACAATGGGTGAGGAAGTGTTCAGTGGTCTCTATAGCTCCACACTGACACGTGTTATTTTCACACTGTCCTAGCTTGTGTCTATACTCATTAAGTTTGCAGTAGCCGGTCTGTAATTGAAGTATAGCACAGAAGCCTGACCTGTTCGGGCTGTCAACAAATCTCTTGGTATCGACGTATTCGAGTTTGGGGCGGACCAGCATGTCAGAATCAGAATTGTTACTGGTGACACGTCAAATGACATTCATACACCAGGATGCATGTTGTAGGCAGTTTATGTAATATACACCTACGAGTAATGGTCAAATGCGACCGATCGCAGTATAAGTAGAAAGAAAGAAAATGGGCCAAAAACAAGGTCTGATCCTGTGTTTACGCTCGATCTGATGAGTCAACGTACCCCCCCCCCCCCCCACCAAAAAGGTCCACAAAACAGTCCTGCAGTCTTTTGTTATATTTGCGAGTCCTGGAACTGAGTGTTTATTAATGTGCGAGTCCCCACAGAAACATATGGGCCAAAATTTGAGTATAGGACTGGTGTCTGAATGTCATTTGACGTGCGACCAGTAACAATTCTGATTCTCATTGAAAACGATGATTCACAAAACACCGGCAGGAAAGGTGGAGTATTTTTACGTAACAAGATGACCTATCCGGTTGTTGTATATCAGTTGGTCTAGAAAAGTTTGACATGGGATCTGAAGAGTTTATACCAAACATCTCCTTTCTTCAAAGCCTTGTTGAGAAGGCCACTGATTTCATTTTTCTGCGTTTCCACATCGGGAACTCCACCTTCCGCCATTTTCTTTCTAGAACAACGTCGTCTGTTGTAACGAGGAATATGATTGGCGAACACCAACAAGTGCCACTAAACACCGCCTTTCATGGAAAATATTGTTGTGTCAACGCCGGTGCTCTGCATATCTGTGAAGTTTATCTATCTATCTTTTCATTCTACAGCACCCTCTTGCGAGTATTATGTGCAGTTTGCACAAGATGCTAGAAGGCTTAATAGTGAAAAAGTGAGGCACGATAAAAAGTGTGACGGTGTTAGTCTCGGACCCATCAATATTGATGTGATAGTGAACAGTTAAACTGGCACTTGCGGTAGCAGCTGGTCGGGTATGAAACACCCTTCCCGATCCCGATCCCGATCCGAAAATCCCCGATCCAAAATTTTCTATTTGCCCCAATTCATTAAGTAGAATATATTTTAAGCACTTTTTGTGTTTATTTTATTACTTTAAAATATATTAATCATTATTTTTGTATATTTTGTTTAAATATGTCCAATTTGTGATTTTATCCTAAATTTTTCCTCTCTCAGGGGTATGAAAGACCCTGCCGATTTTTCGTAAAATTATTGTATTCTTCCGCCTCTAATTAAAAAAATAAACAATAACTAAATGATAAAATCAATATAACATAATTGTTATATACATCGATGGCTTTATTAGAATAAAAGAGAACTTAAAGGAGTCTCAGAGGTGTTTTTTACCTATTTAAATCCCAAACCATTACCGATCATTATTGCTATTTATAGTTACGTAAATTAAACCGAATGTGAAAGAAATCATCGGCAGCGGGCCGATCTTGAGTTTCACATTGAATCAAAAATCAGAAATAGATAGACAGGACATGGTGAAATTTCTCGCATTCGCACAAAGGTCATTATATATCACACATACGATTTTTGAGACGATGTGAAACTCATGATCGGTCCGTCTCCGGTCATTTCTTTCACATTCGGTTCAATTTTCGTAACTATAAATAGCAATAATAATCGGTAATCATTTTGGATAAAAATATGCAAAAAACACCTCCGAAACTCTTTTTAAGATCTCCTTTATTCTAGAAAAGCCATAAAAGTATATAACAATTCCGTTATGTTGATTTTAATATTAAGTTATTGTTTATTTTTTTAATTAGAGGCGGAAGAATACAATATTTTTACTAAAAATCGGCAGGGTCTTTCATACCCCTGAGAGAGGAATAATTTAGGATAAAATCACAAATTGGACTTATTTAAACAAATTATACATAAATAATGATTAAAAAACTTAAAGTAATAAAATAGACACAAAAAGTGTTTAAAATATATTCTAATTAATAAATTAGGGCAAATAGAAAATTTTGGATCGGGGATTTTCGGATCGGGGTCGGGATCGGGAAGGGTGTTTCATACCCGACCGTAGCAGCTACCACCAGAAATAGAGGCGGGGCTTACTGATTACTGATCAGCTGTAAATATATTTACTTGGGGTCTGCTGGCTCAGGCTACTGCAGAATAATGCATATACTCACACATTATGAATAGTGATATTTTTCTTATTTCTGCCCCAGATATACCAGTAAAAAGATCAGTAATAAAAGTAGTCTTCCATGGATTACTCAAGAAATTCGAAGACTTATAAGAAAAAGGGATAAATTGTATCAAAAACAAAAGACAGGGACAACAAAAGATAGGTATCACTTCAAGCAGGTCAAACACCTTGTTCAGGGCAAAATAAGACAGGCATACAACAATTATTTGGCAGACATACTTGGGGCGGGTTTAGATGGGGAGGGCAAAAATTCTGGATTTTCAACAAAAAAACTTTTTTCACTTATCAAAAACAGCAGACAGGACTCACGGGGCATATCTACACTGAAAGACAATACAGATGGAACACTCCATAGTGAGAATACTGTTAAGGCAAACCTTTTGAATCGCCAGTTCCAATCTGTTTTTACTCGCTTATCCCCACTCAGGCTAGGGCAGTTATGTACACAGACAATTCTAAATCTGTTTCAAGAAAATTTACCAGAAAATTTACAACCTCAGTGCCCTTCCATGCCGGAAATCAATATTGATCTAAATGGTGTTCTGAAACTTTTGGCAAACCTTAAACCGGATAAGGCTGCAGGGCCTGATTCAATCAAACCACTTGTTTTAAAAGAACTGAGGGTAGAAATTGCTCCTGTTATCTGCCTGCTGTTTGAAAAATCTCTAGGAACTGGTCAACTACCTGCAGATTGGACAAAAGCTCAAGTTTGACCCCTTTTTAAAAAGGGTGATAAAACTGACCCTGCCAATTATAGGCCTATCTCCTTGACATGCATAGTATGCAAGGTGATGGAGCATATAATTGCATCCAATATTTCCAAACATTTGGCTCAGCACAATGTTCTTTACGAATTGCAACATGGGTTTCGTGAAAAACGCTCCTGCGAAACTCAGCTTATTCAGCTTGTGGAAGATCTTGCAAGGCAGCTGACTTTAGGCAAACAAACCGACTTAGTACTTTTGGACTTCAGTAAAGCCTTTGACAAAGTTAACCATCTAAAATTATTGTATAAACTTTTAAATTTTGGCATAACCGGAAAAACATTAAAATGGATTGAATCCTTCTTAATTGGACGTTCCCAAACTGTCGTACTAGATGGGGAGTTTTCAAATGAGGTACCGGTCACCTCTGGGGTGCCCCAGGGGTCAGTGCTGGGCCCGCTCCTCTTTCTACTGTACATAAATGACCTACCGGATAATATTCAGTCACAAGTTAGGCTCTTTGCTGATGATACCGCGGTTTACTTGGCTGTGTCCAGCCCAGCAGATGCACAAGTACTACAGTCTGACCTTGAAAAACTTCAGCATTGGGAGCGAACCTGGGACATGGAGTTTAATCCCAGCAAGTGTCAGGTACTCCATATCTCTAGATCTAAAACGCCAATTAAGACCCAATACTTCATGCATGGTCAGGAACTGGAAAGTGTGGACTCAGCCAAGTACCTTGGGGTGACCATCAGCAAAGACCTTAGCTGGAATTCACACATAACAAATATTACAGCCAGTGCAAACAGGACCCTCGGCTTCGTCAAAAGAAATGTAAAAACAAAAAGTCAGGAAATAAAAACGTTGGCATATAACACCTTGGTTAGGCCACAGGTAGAATATGCCTCGACCGTTTGGAGCCCCTATACAAAAGAAAATATCAACAAGATTGAAATGTTGCAGCGTAGGGCAGCCCGTTGGGTCACAAATGATTTCTCCCCCTACAGCAGTGTTACAGACATGATGGGTGAGCTTGGATGGCGGTCACTTGAGCTCAGACGCTATGATACGCGCCTTACAATGTTTTATAAAATCGTTTACGGTTTGGTCGCTATACCAGTTCCGTCACAGTTCGAACGCCTAACGACAAACACGCGTCACCACTCTCTGGCTTACAGGCAGATACACACCTCTGTCTCGTATTATTATTATTCATTTTTCCCTATGTCGGTTGTTCTTTGGAACAGGCTACCAGCTGATCTCGTCCTGGTTTCTGATCTTGACTCTTTCAAGTTAAGGGTCAGTTCGATAAACCACAGGCTCCCTTAAGGTAATACTGTTTTTATCCTGCTTTTAAACTCTCCTTACTAACACCCAAAATCTTTCATCTATGCTCACCTTTCTTTTATTCTTTTAACTCTGCACTATCACACTTTTACTTCTCTTACTAACACACCATGCGCAGCCATCCTAATAACACTCGGAAGAGGGTTGAGGATTATATAGAGATAGATAGATAGATAGTATATTGTGGATGCTTGATTAAACTGCCTCATAAAGTTTACAAGTCAATGAAATGAATACACCTCTAAACCCCACTTTATATAGAAAAAAGTTTTGTGTTTTGGGGTATTTTTGTTTTCAATATATTCCTATTTTTAATACAAAGATTGTGGGTACTTGTTAGAACAGCCTCACTGAACTAGAAGGGAGCAAAATGTCAAACATATTTATCTGAAAAAAAAAAATGCACCCCTGAATTTTAAGATTTGTTTCTAATTGATCAAGACTAATCATTTCTAGACAAGTATGTTTATATAAGCTGTAGCGTAGGGTCTTATCAGGCTTTGTTTATAAACATTCTCCATGTTAAAGCAATTAAACTGGACCAGTTCATTATTTCTGCCAGGGCAAACTTTGCAACATTTAATTATTTAAGTTAATCCGGTCCTTATTTTAGCATGATTTTGGGTTACAATACAATGTATTTTTTATTATGAAACAATATCCAGATGTATTACATTTAAAAATCAGATACATTTGTTGAAAGGTGATGGTATTCCTTTACCGAAACACCTATTTTGTAATGGATCAAGCTACTTAAAAAGGTAGGTGCGATTTCCTTCCAGGATTGTATACATTGATGGAAAAATGGCAGATAATTCTGACAAAAGAGAAAATCATATAAAAATTTTACAAAAGAACAATTTTTGACAGTATTTTATTTCTTCAGATTCACAAGTCTGAATGGGCATTTTATGAAGATTAAACTATCATAGCAGTAGCTGAGACAATAACAACAACTGATAACAATGATGATGATGATAATGATAATTAAAATTCTTTGAACAGTCTTCTGCAGGAAAATTTTCTGGGCAATTATGAACATGATCATGGATATAATGATGATTATTGTACCAGAAACCCTGAAATGGGTATTTGACAAACAGTGCAGGCCCAGTTCAGATGCCACTGAATAGGCGTCTGATCAGGGCCTACACTGTTTACAGCATTAGCTACCTGTAATATACCTATAAACTGGAATTGACAAGTTCCTAGCTGTGTATCATGGAATATGAATAGATTTTTTTTTCTGTGAGACTCTGAGGTAGGATTATTTATCTGCTTTTACTAAGCTTGCCATCTTACAAGTGGAAAGTGTTTGGATTCCACACTAACAGTTGCTTTGTTTATATCACATGACCAAGGTTCAAAGGTTATATCTAGTTTGAATTTCTGAGCACTTTTCAGTAATTTCATTCCCCATATTCAATTAATATTGGTTTTTGAGACAATATTTTGGTGTTGATGTATAAAGTAGGGATATGCCTCCTTACAGAACAAGTTTGGTTTCTGAAGGTTTTCTAAGTATTTTATTTTCATTGATAAAGCGTCTGCAATCAACACAATGTAAAAGTCAGGCACCATTTTGAAATAAGCTCCGCCTACATCCTTTTATAGAGCAGGTGGGGGTTTAAGTTTAAAAGCAGGTTAAGACAGTGTTAACAACTTAAGGTGACTTTTAGTTTATCTTGCTCACCGGGACAACTCGGCACCTATCGGGACAACTCGGCGCCTAGCAAACTCGGCACATGGCCAACTCGGCACATAACCAACTCGGCCCATAAAAACTCGGCACACAACAAACTCGGCCCACAACAAACTCGGCCCACAATAGTTATAAAGCTTATTAAGCCGACATTAATACTTTATTTTCCTGTTTTATTATTATCATAATTTTATAATATTTATATATGCATATTTAATAAAATAGTTTCTAGTTTATTTCTGCATTTTTTCTCTAAAAATCATCTTAATAGGCTCTGAAAAAACTAATTGCTACACTAATTATATGATTAATCAGGTGTTGAATGGCAGTTAATTCAGAAAAGCTGTGAACATAATGTTTGGGACTCATTGCCACCCATGATTGCCCAGCCGAGCTGAACTCACATTGTTGCATTGGTGTCTCAACGTAATGTGAAGCTGCAGTAGGCACGCCACAACGGACCAACCAGAAAACAAAAACGGTTGCATATTCTGGCTGATACAACAAAATAGAAAAAAAACAAAAACGTCAGTATCGTATTCTCCAGAAACAGGAAAATGCTGATAATTAATTACACCTTTTTTTCGTAGATTTATTATCTGGTCAATTTAAGAAACAACATGAATAGATGAAATTTTATTGAAAAAAAATCTTCATATTTTTTTTAGATATACTCCATTAAATATTGATTAAAACTTGTCTTATTATTTTGTTTTGTTTGATATGGTGTCCCCGTCAACATTATTTAGGTCATCTTGGAGACGTTGCTACCAGTTTTGTGGGACTTTTACCCGACATTAAGGTGAAATGACATCTCAAACCCTGCCGTCCAATGATACCAGAAGGGTTATATATATGCGCTGGACGATCAGACTCACACCGCTTTGACTGTTTGACGTCGTGATGACTGTAAATCTGTAACTACATTTCCAGATCAAACTTCTAAAAAATAAAAGATCCAATGCATGTTATGTTTACTAGATGGTATTGTTTATTCATTACCAATAACAAATATAGCAATTTGCCGAGGAAATCTTACCATGCATAGCTCTGGTATATTCTTCGTTTAGAGTACCGTGGTTTTAAAAATGGCTTCAAAATTCTGTGCTGGCTCACAGATGTCTTCTTATTCTGAATGATTAAGATTTTCTCCTATAATCTATATAATTTTGGTTACTCTGATGTCTTTTTAGTATGATGGACAGTTGAGAAGCCAAATATGTTTACATTTTCCCAAATGAATTAATACATTATTAGAAGTGGGTGGGGTAATTCTACCCCTGACAGAAAAATAGTTGCTATGGAAACATCAAGTAAGTTGGCTGCATAGTTTCTATCTAAATGAGTGGCACACTCTCTATTATTTTAGTAACAATCATTGAAAGGAAGTATCTTTCTTTCAGATAGGAAATGTAGCTACCAACGGTGGATAAACGTCTAGATGGATGTTAGTCTTTATGGAGGTACCCATAGAGATTGACAAATTTATTGGACATTATTATACAAAAAAATGAAGTCTTTTGTAAAAATATAGTCTAAAATGGTGCTTTTAATTAACAATATTTTTTACAATATTTTACAACATATTTTTATCTTATTTTATGGCGCCCAAAGAGTGCACGCCTGTTGAAATAAGCCCATTGTTTCCTGGATCTCCTTGCTGCTTCAATCCCCTAAGATACAATCAAACAAACAGTTTTTGCTAGAAAGTATGATTCAATATCTCTCAAATCAGATATAAAACAAAGTCCGTTTTTTGTCTGTTCCTTTGGTGTCTATCACCAAACATATTTGCTTTTCAGTGATTTTGACGTATTTATGTTCTATCCGAAAGCAGGTTAGATTTCACATAAAGTGTGTCTCTAAGTAATATTATACACAAACAGATTGTTTTCCAGTATTTTGCCAACATTGCTACCAATTTATATCAAAAAAGATAAGAAATTGATAATTTTATAAATCTTTTAGTACACCTACCCTGATTTTTCAAAGGAAAGGTGCTAATCTATATGCTGTCTGATGTTGCCATGGCAACTGATGACATCATCATTGTACTAGGTGCTGCTGTAAACATATATCCTAAATAATTAGCTGGACCAATTATCATTTGAGTATGATTTGTAATTAGGCAGAAAATTGCAATTCTTTCAGATCATATTTTTCCCCAATTTCTTGTCAGCCATTTTGGGAACTCATTTATGTCCACTGAGTGATATTGCTTTCGGCCAGACGTTGATATTCTTTGCGTGTCGTACAGTATCTTTTACTTTCGAAAAGAATTTGATGAACTCGAACATATTGATAAAAAATGCAAACAAATTAATTAATGAGAAAATGGATTTGAAAAAAAAAAAAAAAAAATAAATAAATAAATAAAAATCACCTGACCGGAGTTCATGGTATTCATATTTAATGAAGAATTAGAATAGTGACAATGCAAGTGGTCGTAGCCCAGAAGTATGCTTGAAACACATCTGATTAAGAGTCAGCGCTCTTTGCCACAAGGTCACGGAGGCCAAGGGTATTTGCAAAAAAAAAAAAAAAAATCTAAAATCTATGTTGAAGCACAGGTCAAGCACATTCTGCTCTTCACAATCTAATTTATGTTCATAACAAAATGGAGTTAAAGTGAGTTGGAGAACACCCATTCCTTCATTTACTCACGTAAACAAGTCCGTAAAATGAACATTCCAAAAACCCCACTTTACATAGGGAAGGGGTATACATAAGTTTCCTTATTTATGTTTCCAGGGTTGTTCTAACACGCTCCTACAACCCGTATTGCCATGATTATTTCATTGCATTAACATTTTCCGGATCCCTCGGAAAATATTTGAACATTCGGCCTAGCGGCCTCATTATCAAACCGCTTCCTCGGGACCCGGCAAATGTTAATGCATGAAAAACCATGGTTGATCCCTATATTATTACATTCTCAGATGCGACGGCATGTGATAAATAGAGGATCTTACACTCGTGGTCATTTCATATAAAATTTATGAAACGAGTCTTAGGCGAGTTTCATAAATTTCATATGAAATGAGCACGCGTGTAAGATTCTGTTTATCATATGACCATTTCAAATGGGATTGAAAAATATTCAGAAATGGCATGGTTGGCAAGGACGTTGTCATGGGTTTATGTGCTCCCGCCAAAGCGTTATTTAAGAACTAGATCAGCTCTAGCAGTGGTTTGTTGAGTAATATCCCAGTAAACACAAAACGTTTTCGTAACGTTTATTATAGGTTTCAAAATGGTTACGCAGAACTTGACGTTTTGCAAACGTTTTTCTAACGTTTTTTCTGTGTCGAACTGCGATGACTGTTTTTGGCAATCAGATAAAAAATACTTCCCTTCTACAAAACCTAGAGCGTATTCCTTAACATGTCTAATACTTTTCGAGG
The DNA here is from genome assembly GCA_963580285.1 of Lucinisca nassula. Lineage (NCBI taxonomy): Eukaryota > Metazoa > Mollusca > Bivalvia > Lucinida > Lucinidae > Lucinisca > Lucinisca nassula. Next base: position 139,897,967 of record OY757016.1, on the reverse strand, counting down.
AAGTTATAAAAAGGTTACAGAAAAACCAAATTTTTACTAACGTTGTGAAAACGTTATATAAATGTTGCAGAATTTGTTTATATAAATATGAACCTTCTTTCCGCCAATATTCTTAGACAAAGAACAAAGAAAATCGAACGCCTATCGGAAATAGTGTTTTTCCGGCTCATTTTGCTCCAGGTAACTTTGATTTGATGATTTAATTGCATGTGGGTCTTATTTTATTTGCACCGGATAATAATATAATGTATATGTAATGCGCGATTGTTTGAATTCGGTGGGTGTCATATGTTTTCGCGACCAAAGAAGTAAACACACATCTGTTGCATGACAATATTCGTAAAAAGTGACATGTTTTCGGTTTACTGAAGGTGACGACAAGTTTTCTCACTGCATTTGAATAATTTTATGACCAAATACCTGTTATTTATTCAAAAGTAATTGATCAAAAAGTTTCGTTTGAACAAAACGTTGTGAAAACGTTCTTGAAACGTTCAATCTACATCGAAGCATTTGTTGAACATGTTCGTATATCAAAAACAGCATTTTCATGATGAAAATTTGTAGAAGTTTTCTCAATACTGCTTTAAACAAAGGATGCGGGTGCTCGTTCTAACGAGTGCCCACAACCTGTCTTCTAACAAAAATAAGAAAAATAATGAATTTCCCAGTAAACCAAGTTTTCTTTATATAAAACAGGGTCTACAGGGACGTTCATTACATGGACTTGGTAAAGTGATTGACAGGGCTTCAGATAAAAAAGTAATATGGACATCATTTTATTTACACACTATTAAAGCATATATATGCTTTATGGTTTACAGTTGTCAATTTTACGGAACCCCCACAGTATTTTTACATGAAATAACCACTTCTTCTTGCCTGAAACACGCTTATATGAGTTTGATCCCCTTGAACCCCACTTTAACACAGTAAAACTGGCGTTTACAGGGATATACATTATTATTTTCTTATTTTTGCTCAAAAACATAGATTGTGGGTACTCGTTAGAATCGCCTCGCCGATGCGATTCTGACGAGTACCCACAATCTATGTTATGAGCCGAAATATAAAAAATATCAGACTTTTTAAATTTTTGGTGGCAAATTGTTCAATATATTTGAATAGGCGTGTTTTAGTAATGTCAGTGATCTTGTTTCACACTGTTCATCGCGTGAACAAGTCCGTGAAATAAACACCCCCTTACACCCCACTTTGTATAGAGAAAAACTGGGGTTTACGGGAGTAAACATTATTTTTTTCTTATTTTTACTCCAAGACATAGGTTGTGGGTACTCGTTAGAACCTCAATGAGGCGGTTCTAACGAGCACTCACAACCTATGGATTTTCACCATAAAAAGTACCCATTTTGGAAATGTTAAAATGCACTATGTTGCACGGTTGTGTTATCATAATGTTTAATCAGTTAATATGATTTGATATATAGTGAATAGTAAACTTCACTGTTTACAACACCATGTCAAATTCCAATGCAATCTACTCTTTAGAAAAGTAAAGCACCGCCTAAGACCCGCCTACTACATCTGTACTTCAAGAATAACCACTAGATGACTTCAAAGGGAAAAATACAACATAATTAAGTCATAAAAAAACATATTAAGACAAAGGCTTTTAAAATAAATTGTCCTGGTTTATTTATCAGATTGATTTAAACCTTCCATATGAACGTTATTCAAATGTTCCCCAAAACTTTCTAAGAACTTCTTTTATAAACGTTTTCAAAAGGTATATTTACTGCTTAGAATAACATATTTTAAACGTTTTTTGAAAGTTTTATGAACGTTTTTCAAACGTTTATCAAAAACGTCCTTGCGACGTAAAAAAACCTTTCCATATAAACGTTATTTAAACGTTCACAAAAAACGTTTTTTAACGTTTTTGGAAACGTTTTTGAAACGTTCTAAAAACGTTTCTTTGTTAGCTGGGATATCACTGTTTGGAGGTCAGTTGTCTGATAGATCAAATCACGAGCGGGTAGCACGAGTGATTTATCGACTGACAACTGACCGACAAACTGTGATATATTACTCAACAAATCACGCAAAAGCGTTGATCTATTTCGATTCTAATACACTGAGAGTCGACTAAATGCTGTTGTTTCCTTCATATTCTCTCAACATTCCGCCATTGTTTGAAGAAATCCCACCAACACGTTTGACTGTAACACATGCAGTTACCTGTTTTTTGTAACGTATTTAATGCGTGAAAAAGACGTTACTCCGTCTACGTCAAGGAAACGATCGATGACGTCGCAAAACGTCATAAAACGGTGGCTCTTCACGTCACGCTTTTTTATCACTCAATATATCACTGGATTTAACCATTGGCTATACAAGAATACACGTGTGGTAAGACGATATTTATTACATGATGTTATCCACTGCACATCAACGATGTCAACGGCCCCCGCCTATCGGGGCTTGAAGGAATAGATGGGCTGCATGATGCTTCCACGCAGAGCTGAAACCGACCCGCACACGAGTACTGATAAACCGCTTAGAGAATCTAAGCTTGCCCAGGCAAAGCGGTGCGAGTGTCGGACCGTCCATGATTATAAACCCTATTAGTTTCATTGGGCGGCAGGGCTTGAGATGTCTTTTCATCTCAGTGTCGGGTAAAAGTCCCACAAAATTGGAAGCAACGTCTCCAAAATGACCTTTACAGTGTTGACGGGGACGTTAAACCTCAAATCAAACAAACAAACAATCATTGACGTCATGTGATAAAGCATTTTAAAATGCAAAGTACGGTGTCCATATAACCCTGATGAAATTGGAAGACCCTCGAATGTTTGGAAAGAGTAAAAGGAAAACAAGTGTTTTGTTATTATTATTCCCTTTTGGAAAAATTTATACAATTGAGCATTACTTTTAGCTTTCCTCTTTCTATCAATTTTCTATTCATTCATTTCATTAATTCATTCTTTCAAATGAACTGACATATTCTCGACCATAGCGTATACCATAAAGACAGGAACGAAGAGATAGGGATTCTTTCTCATTCTTTCTTTCTTTCTTTCTTTCTTTCTTTCTTTTTGTTTGTTTGTTTGTTTGTTTTTCTTTCTTTCTTTATACCAACATTTATTAATACATTTTAGCTTCTTTCTTTCTTTCAAATGAAATGAATTTTTGTTGACGAGAACGTAGAACGTAGAACTTAGAGGCAGAGGCGAAGAGGCAGTTGTTCTTTCTTCCTTGCTTTCGTATTGCTGCTCAAAACCGGTTTCGCCGTAAACCCCAGTTTTACTATATAAAAAGTGTTCATAATCATATAGGAGTGTTTCCAGAATGCGTTTGTGCGTTTGTTCGATGTCCGTTTGTCTTTCAGTTCTTTCTTTCTTCCTTCCTATTAAACGTATCATGTATGTATTCATTTCAGCATTCTTTATTTCTTTTGAATAAGAAACAAACTGTTAACGAGGGTGTTACAACCTTGATGCAAAGAAGCAGCACGTGAACAAGTCCGTGAAATGAACACCCCCTTACACCCCACTTTGTATAGAGAAAACTGCGGTTTAGGGGGGTAAACATTATTTTTCTTAATTTTATTCCAAGACATAGGTTAAGGGTACTCGTTAGAACCGCCTCTATGAGGCGGTTCTAACGAGCACCCATAACCTATGTTTGCAGTATTCATAAGAAAAATATCATGAATTTTCATCCGAAAAGCAGGCATTTTGGAGATGTGAAAAAATGCACTATGTCGCACGGGTGTGTTATCGTAATGGCCAGTAACTGCATCTTCCTTTCTTTTGTATAACGGCTAAAACATAGATTTAGATTGTGGGTATATGATAGGACCGTCTTGGTTAGGCGGTTCTAACGTGTACATCTGTTTTGAGCAGAAGTAATAAAGAAATAATGTTTATCCCCGCAAACCATGTTGGGGACAAAATTACAGACTCGTGCTTGCAAACTTTGTTTGTTCATTTGTTGAATAGTCTTTTCTTTCTTTCATTCTTTTTATATTTTTTATTTCTATTCAGACATCATACATTCGTTTATTTACTAATTTGGGCATTCATTCGTTCATATATTTTACTTTCTTTCAATATAAGTAAAATTCTGTTGACACTGATGGGAAACCAAAATGTACAGAAGCGTGTAAATGCTGTTTCTTTTGTCATCCTTTCTATTCTTCCTATCTTTCTCTCGTATAACGGCTAAAACATAGATTGTGGCTACTCATTAGAACGACTCGACGAGGCAGTTCTTGGGTGTTTCACAATCGATGTTTTGAACAGAAATAAAAATAATCTTTGTTCCCGTGAACCCCAGTTTTACTTTATCATAGTGGGGCTCGAGCGGACAAAATTACATAGCCATGTTTCCGCGATGCTTTCGTTCATCTTCTTTCTTTCTTTCTTTCTTTCTTTCTTTCTTTCTACCATCATGCAATATTGTTGACGAGGATGCAGAACTTAAAAGAATGAGGTAATTTTACTTTCTTTTTCTTTCTTTCTTTCTTTCTTTCTTTCCTTTCTTTCTTTCTTTCTTTCTTTCTTTCTTTCTTTCTTATTTGTTTGGTTATAATCTAAAATAAAGAAATAAATAGATAGGTAATGGTGATCTCTGTGCGTACTATGATCATAGGACAGCCCAAGGCAATCTGTTTATTCTAACTTGAAGATGTTTTATCGCACTACACTTGCCTAGTAAGTGCGTATATTTTAAAAACAGATAACACGGAGAAATGACATTTTATTAATTTAATCGTTAACAGAATATCAAATTAAATTTGTAATGTTTAGGACCTGTTTAATTACACATTGAGTTCAAACCCTTTCCATATCAGCAACAGAAAATTGATTATATGAGCGTGCGAGAGGTATGTGCTGTAAATAGTTATTGTGTAATTATTATCCATACAAATATCAAAGTTACTATAAATTCGATTATTTATTTGTCCTAAGTTATATATTCTATCAAATAAACATTAAAACAACTTATATGACTTTTAATGGGCCAGATATAGGTGGATATGGGTAATTATCAGATGGAACTGGGAAAATACAGTGGATTTGGGTAGATACAGTGGATTTGTGTTTTTCGACTCACCCGAATTAACCTGCTCCAAAGTTTGCTGGTGAAGTGTATCATCATATTTAATTTGTTTGTCCGGAAGGTGTCATGACACCCTCATTGAATGGCTACAGTGAACTTCATCTGCCAATCTGCTTCCCATTGTGCAAGTCGATCCAGGTCATGTTGTAAAATGCGACAGTCTGAAAGAGAATATATGTCCCTATACAGCAAACAAACGGACGGATGATCTGATATTATCAGGGAGATCATTGATGAATACAAAAAAGAGGATCGGGACGTTAACTGGAGCCCCCCCCCCCCCCCCCGCCCCCGTGCAGTGAGAACCGTCCCATGTGCAGTTTAAAGAACCTTACCGTAATTACATGGTTACTGTGTAAGCTTTCATCCTGCAAACCTGGAGTGTATGTAATATACACCAGCGAGTAATGACCAAATGTGACCGATCGCAGTATCAGTAGAAAGAAAGAATCAAGATCGGTCAATTGTTGCTGGGTGAAAATATATCAAATGGTATCAAAGTTATGGGGGGACACGAAACTAAAAATAGTTCCATGTTAAGTCAGTCAGAAGGACACATTTTGAAAGGCACCATGAATGATGATAGCTTGGTAAAACATAACGATAACACAGCCGTGTAATATAGTGCATATTTCAAACCTCAGAATAGGTAATTTTTCTGACGAAAATCTGTGATATTTTTCTTATTTATACTCCAAACATAGGTTTTGGGTGCTCGTTAGAACCGCCTCATTGAGGCGGTTCTAACGAGTACCCACAACCTATGTCTTGGAGCGACAATAAGGAAAATAATGTTTACCCCCGTAAACCCCAGGTTTCTCTATATAAAGTGGGGTTTAGGGGGGTCTTTATTTCACGGACTTGTTCACGTGATGAATTAGTGCACTTTGCAACTCAGGAGGAAAGCACTTTGGATCTCATTCTTTCAACTCTGCCTGGTCAGTTTCAAGATGTCCACTCCCCGGTAAATTAGGTGACCATGACGTGATAGCAGCAACATTAAAGGTATTCCTGCCCCCGCAAAAGAAACCTAGGGGGAAGGTGTATTTGTATCAGAAAGGTGATTTTGAGTCCGATGTACCTGAATACAATAAGGATGCCTTATGTGGCGTAATATGGCGTAATGATGCGTAATGTGGAATAATGATGCGTAATGAGCACAGATACAACTTTTTCCCGCATCCTGATACCCACATTCAGTATTTGCAACTATGAAACTCCCAGTGAGATTTTCGCGATCCATAGTGGAGATCAACATAATTTTAGAGCGTGTGATGCTAAAAGAGCAAACATATTATGCATGAAGGCCTCCTAACTCATCAGTGCAACATCTCCGTGAACACAACCACCGAGATGAAACAATTCTGAGGATCCGACAGCAAGAAACCACTGAAATGCTGGAGCAAAAGAAAACCAACAGTTAGACTGTCAAACCTAGAATTAGCATTTTCAGAGATAATTTTCGATACTTTTCTTATTTCTAGTCCAAATATAGATTGAGGATGTCGGTTATAATCGCCTCGTTTAGGTGATTCTAACAAGGGCCAACATTATATGTTTTTTTTTTTTAGCAAACATAATGGATACCCCCATTTTTTCTCTGTATCAAGTGTGGTTTAGAGATATGTTCATTACACGGACATATTAACCCAATGCGATAAAACAATATACGACAAAATTTCGTATTTCTATTCCGAACATAGATTGTGCGTACTCGTATCATCGAGGCGGCTTTAACGTTTACCACAACGTATGACTTGGAGTAAAAGCATGAAAATAATGTATAGGCCACCTATGTAAAACTCCACATTTCATCAGGTTTAAAACCGGCTCCGATAGCTCAGTTGGTAGAGTGTCCGCTCCGGGGAACGGGAGGTCACGGGTTCGATCCCGGGCCGCGACATACCAAAGTCGTTAAAATGGTACTAGCTGCTCCTCGCTTGGCACTCAGATTTACGGGGTAGAGCTGGAACTGGTCGACCCAGTGTCAGGATAATGTGACTGGGTGTGGTATCATGTAATGTGTCTGGGACATGATACTTCAGTGAGGCAGCACTATAAAAGTGAGCATTGAGCTCCCTTTCGCAACCAGACACCGTCGTGATATGACTGAAAAATTGTTGAAAGCGATGTTAAACCCGAATTCACTCACACTCGTTAGGTTTAATGACCCAGCCATTAATATATTAGTAGATCTATACTTGCAATGTAAGGGAAAGAACACACAAATATTGATCAAAGAATACAATCACAAGTTATGTCATATTCAATCCAAAATGACGATACGTCCAATATTTCTTTCAGTTCATTTTATTCTTTCTTTCTTTCAAATATTAAATGATTTTCGCACCTTCGTTAATTGGGCGCGCGATTAAAGGTGTTCGTGTTGATTATTGATTGAAAATTTTCACACCTTAAGCGAGATTGGCGGGTATCCATTGTTTAACGAATTGCCATTATCGATTAACAGCATAACAATTAAAGCAGACAAGACATCACACACATTATCATTAAAGACACATGGCGAATTGTAAAGTCATTAAAATTCACACGTGCCTTGCTTCCAAAGGATAACCCTTTCTAGAACATAATTAACGTCACCACAGCGGGTGTCTGGGAATGTGTGGGGGCCGTAAAAAGTCTCCCTGCCCTACATTATAGTGTAGTTTACATTTTCTTGTCCTTTGGTTTCATTGATTCCATTGTGGAATTTTGAAAATATTTGAGGGTCACTGATGAGGCCTAAATGACCGAAACTAACTAGTCTGGTCCAGAAATCATGCACACTCCATATTTTCACGCTCTTTGGTGTATGCCTTGCTTCCGAAGGATAACCCTTTCTAGAACATAATTTAAGCCTGTTCATTTGTATTTGGCTTGATTAAGAATAAGATATCAAATAACATTAATGCCAAAAACTCCTGCCGCATTCTATAATCATCAAAAGAAAATAGAGCAAGTACCCCCAAGTTCTAGACATACTTCTAAATGATCTTTTCTAGTTTCCGCGCTCCCGAGTGTTTTCCACCGCTCTCTCTCTTTCTCTGTGCTGGAGTCCACGTGACAAAGAAACAAGAGGCCCATGGGCCACTACGCTCACCAGAGGTCATGCGGCTTATACCATATACACGCATGGTAACCATCTGGTCATGTGACAACAAAATGCCACCATGCAATCAGAAAAATCCACTGTCTTGCCTTTTTTCCTTACAACTGTCTATGTGACCATTTGACCGTGGCCTAAAAACAGGTCAAGGTCAACAAAAGGTCATCATTTGAACAAAATTGGAAGGGTCCGGGCCCCGGATGCTGCATACCAAGTTTCAAGGTCATCGGCCATTTGGTTCCTGAGAAGAAGATTTTTTAACGTTTTTACCATATATGGGCATGCAGCCATATTGGTCATGTGACCCAGTCCTTACGAACAAACTTTCATTCCCCATTCCCATAGAAGCTCCACATGTAGTTTGGTTTCAATCGACCTCGCAGTTTGAGTAGAGAAGAAGATTAAAATACTGAATCTGAGCCATCCAGTACAAAGGTCAGCAAATGACCTTGACCTTTGGAGTTGAAAAACTTCCATTCAGCTGATTGCAACTATCATTTCTGATGCCACAGGTTACCATGCAATCAAAAAAATCCACTGTTTTGCCCTTTTTGGTTTCAATTGGCTAAGTAGTTTCAGAGATGTTGTTTGAAAATGTTGACGACGACGACGGACGATGGACCAATGCCTATACTATAAGCTCTTCCGGAGCGTTTGGCTCTGGTGAGCTAAAAATCCACGGTTTTTGCCTTTTTTCCATACAAATGTCTAAGTGACGAAATTTGACCTTGACGTAAAACAGGTCAAGGTCAACCAAAAGGTCATCATTTGAACAAACTTGGTAGGGCCTGAGTCCCCGATGCTGCATACAAAGTTTCAAGAACATCGGCCGTTCGGTTCTTTAGAAGAACATTTTTAAAGCTTTTTACCATATATGGGCATGGCGGCCATATTGGTCATGTGACCCAGTCCTGACAAACAAACTTTCGTTCCCCCTTCCCACAGAATTTGGTTTCAATTGGCCAACTAGTTGTTTGAAAATGTTGACGACGCATACGCAGACGACGACGATGGACCATTGCCTATACTATATATACTTGACTTCAATTGGCCCAGCAGTTTTGGAGAAGTTATTTGAAAATGTTGACGCCGACGCAGACGACAGACGATGGATCACTGCCTATACTGTAAGCTCCCCAGGAGCCTTTGGCTCTGGTGAGCAAAAACAAAACCTTTATTTTTGAGGATATTATTTTTTTGAAAGTAACAGCAATTTTATGTATTGTTTGTTTTGGGAGTCTAACAACCCAGTCAACACTATTTAGGTCATTTTTGAGCCGATCAGTTTACCTATCCATACTTCCGGGGCAGGCTTGTTACAGTACAGTGTACATTCTTTCGCCAGACACTGACAACTTCCCTTCTTGAATCAGCGGAAGGGAGAGAATGACCGTGGAAAAGACGTCATGACCAATCTCCATGAAAGAATGTTGTCAATGAATGTGTCTTATCATAAGGAACAAGAATATATAAAGTTTAGGGGTGGGTCTCTGTAAGGTTTCTGAGATATTGGGCCTTTTATGAAATGGAGGGGATGGGGGAATGGCCCCGGCACATCCTAAGCGACCCCCAGGTTGATGTCACTGAATGCGTCTTATAAGGAACAAGAATATATATGGTTTAGGGGTGGGGATCTGAATGGTTTCTGAGATATTGGGCCTTTTATGATGTGCAGGGGGTGGGACAAGGCCTCGGCACATCCCGGGGAAGCCCCAGGTAGGTGTCACTGAATGGGTCTTATCAATAGGAACAAGAATATATATGGTTTAGGGGTGGGAATCTGAATGGTTTCTGAGATATATGGGCTTTAATGAAGAGGAGGGTGGGGGCAGGGCTCCAGCACGACCCCGGGACCTTCAGGTTGGCATAAAAGCATATGGAGAAGTTTACACAAGAAACATTTCTATAAAAGTTTTGCCAAAATATCTGCAATGACTTGGCAGTAAATGCCGTTTTTCAATTTTCCCTATTATAAGTCTATGGAAACTCTAAGTTGCCATAGCAACCAAACTGAAGAGCCGATTTTCATAAAAAAGAAACAAAATTTCAATCCCCCAGCCCAAGGATGCTACAGATCAAATTTGGGCCTAATCGCCACATTGGCTTCAGAGGAGAAGATGTTTAAAAGTGTTGACGCCAGACATACGACATATGACGTACGACGATGATGACGACAGACAACTACCTATCCAATAAGCTTCCCCTGAGCCTTCGGCTCTGGTGAGCTAAAAAAAGTTTTTTTTTCACATAAAAGTGGACATGACCAAATTTAACCTTGAGGTAAAATAGGTCAAGGTCAACCAAGGGTCATTATATGAACACACTTATTAGGGCCCTATTGTGCAATTTTCAAGGTCACTGGCCATTAGGTTTTGGAGAAGATTTTAAAAGGTGTTTACCGAATATATGGGCAAAGTTTCATCTTAGTCATGTCAACCAACCATTACAAACTTTTCATTCCCCCCTCCTCTCTCCCCCACCCCACACACACATAAAGGCTCCACATATTATATGGTTTCAGTTGGCATAGAGGTTTTAGAGAAGATGTTTAAAAAATATTGAAAATATTGATGACACTGTGATGTGGCCACTGAAGCAATAGACCATTGTCTATCCTATATACTCCCTAAGAACCTTTGGCTCTGGTGAGCTAAAGAACAAGAGACCCATGGGCCACTATGCTCACCAGAGCTCAGGGGCCCTGCGCACTGGCAGCAATATATTTTAATTAACCATGGAAGCCCTGCGCCAAAGGATGCTACAGATAAAGTTTGGACCCCATCAGCCTAGTGGCTTCAGAGGTCTGCTGTTGCTTGAATGTGTTGTTGCAGGACAACAGATGACAACTGACATTTACCAACCTGTGGCAACCAATAGACCTAAAAGAACATTATTAAAGGAACAATTCTATGAAAGTTGGACAAAATATCTTGAAAGCCATAAATGTCATTTTTCAATTTTCCCCATTATAAGTCAATGGAAACTCTTAACTTGCCATAGCAAACAAACCAAAGAGCCAAATTTCATAAACCAGAGCTCAGGTGGGCACTGCCCAATGGCAGCCATGTATTTTAACATGATATGATTTTAATCTACCAATTATAAAGTCTCCCAAACAAACCCCATACTCAAATGAGCACTCATGTGGACTGTATCTGAAATATTAGGTGTTTTATAAAGTAGACAGGGTGGGGCAAGAACCCAATGGAGCCCTGGTTGTTCTCACTAAATGTGTCTTATCAAAAGGAACAGAGACATATATGGTTTAGCGGTGGGGATATGTATGGCTCCTGAGATGTAAGGCCTTAATTTTAAACAGTGGAGGGGTTCAGGCATGGCGGATACCAGAACAGCCCAGGATTGTCACTAAATGCTGAAAGGTTTTTGATATATGAGGCCATTTTATGAAGTGGATGGCAGAGAAATGGCCCCTGTGGATCCCCTAAAATGGGGGTGACTGAATGTGTCTAATAACAATGAACAAGAATTAATGCAAGTATGGGGATGGGATTTAAATGGTTTCTGAGATATTTGGCCTATTATGAAGTGGGGTCTTATCATAAGGAACAAGAATATATATAGTTAACGGGTAGGGATTTGAACGATTTCTGAGCTATATGGTTTTTAATGAAGTAAAGGGGTGGGGCATGGCCCGTGGCACCTCAGGGGGACCCCATGGCGGTATCACTGATTGCTTCTTATCATAAGGAACAAGAATATATATGGTTCAGGGGTAGGGCTCTGAACAGTTCCTCAGATATATTGTCTTTTGTGAAGTGGAGGGGGTGGGACATGTCCCCGGCACATTGGGGGGGGGGGGGGGGCGGGGACACCAGGTTGGTGTCACTTAATGCATCTTATCATAAGGAACAAGAATATATATGGTTTAGGGGTAGGGTTCTGTAGGGTTTCTGGAACTTTTAGCCTTTTATGGTTTGATTTGATTTGATTGATTTGAGGTTTAACATCCCCGTCAACACTGTAAAGGTCATTTTGGAGATGTTGCTTCCAATTTTGTGGGACTTTTACCCGACATTGAGGTGAAATGACATCTCAAGCCCTGTCGCCCAATGAAACCAGCAGGGTTTATAAGCATGGGCGGGCCGACTCGCACCACTTTGCCTGGGCAGGCTAAGATCCTCTTAGAGGTTTACCAGTACTCATGTGGGGGTTGGTTTCAGCTCTGCGTGGAAGCATCATGCAGCCCATATATTTCTTCAAGCCCCTATGGGCGGGGGCCGTTAGCCTTTTATGAAGTGGAGGGGCTTGGGCATGGCGCTGGCACATCCCAAGAGTTCCCCAGGTTGGTGTCACTGAATCCGTCTTATCATATAAGGAACAAGAACATATATGGTTATGGGGTGGGGATCTGTAAGGTTTTTGGGATATTTGGTCGTTTATGAAATGGCGGGGTCACTGAATGCGACTTATCATATGGAACAAGAATATAATATGGTTTAGGGGGGGGGATCTGTACGGTTTCTGGGATATTGGGTCTTTTATGAAATGGAGGGGGTGGGGCATGGCCCCAGCACATCCCAGGGGACCCCCAGGTTGGTATCATCACTGAGTGTGTCTTATCATAAGGAACATGAATATATATGATTTAGGGTGGGGATCTGAATGGTTTCTGAGATAAATGGCATTTTATGAATTGGAGGGGGTGGGGCATGTCCCTGGCACATCCGGGGGGGACCCCCAGGTTGGTGTTACTTAATGCATCTTATCATAAGGAACAAGACTATATATGGTTTAGGTATGGGGATCTGTAAGGTTTCTGATATATAAGGCATTTTATGAAGTGGAGGGGGTGGGGCATGGTCCCGGCACAACCATCGGGACCCCCAGGTTGACATAAAAGCATATGACTGAGAGAAGTTTACTAAAGGAACATTTCTATGGAAGTTTTGTCAAAATATCTGCAAAGGCTTGGCAGTTAATGCCATTTTTCAATTTTCCCCATTATAAGTCCGGAAAATCTAAGTTGCCATAGCAACCAAACTAAACAGCCGAATTTCATAAAAAACACAAAACCTGTAAAGGCAAATATGGTGAATATTTCCATAAACTCTCAGCCTCATATAGCCTTTGGTTTCTGAGGAGATGATTTTTTAAGTATTGTTTTTTCTATTTTTTTTTTTTCATTTTGGTTTCCATGGCAACAAATACAAATGAGCAGTAGGCCTAAAATCATATGGCAGATAGTAGATTGCCTAAGGAACATTTTTTCAAAATATCTGCAGAAGCTTGGCAGTAAATGCCATTTTTCAACTTTCCCCATTATAAGTCTATGGAAACTTAAGTTGCCATAGCAACCAAACTAAAGAGCTAAATTTCATAAAACAAGAGGGCCATGATGGCCCTGGATCGCTCACCTGATCCATAGTGTAACAAGTGGGCCCCAGAGAGGGCCATTATTGGCCCCAGGGCTTTAATGTGCATAATGTTGAGGGAGGTCTTAAAGGTGAAGCTTCATACCAAACATCAACAAAGGCTATAATTTGAACAATCTTGGCAAAGGTCCACTAGATAAAGCTACACATCAAATATCAAAGACCTGGGCCTAGCGGTTTCAGAGAAGAAGATTTTTAAAGATTTTCCCTATATAAGCCTATGTAAAACCAAAGGGCCCCGGGACGGGGGCATTTTTTACCCCAGCACTATAATTTGAACAATCTTGGTAGGGGTCCACTAGATGAAACTTCATACCAAATATCAAAGTCCTGGGCCTTGTGGTTTCAGAGAAGAAGATTTTTAAAGATTTTCCCTATATAAGCCTATATAAAACCAAAGGGCCCCGGGGCAGGGGGCATTTTTGGCCCCACTACTATAATTTGAACAATCTTAGTAGGGGTCCACTAGATGAAGCTTGATACCAAATATCAAAGACCTGGGCCTTGTGGTTTCAGAGAAGAAGATTTTTTAAGATTTTCCCTATATAAGCCAATGTAAAACCAAAGGGCCCAGTGGCGGGGCATTTTTTGTCCCAGCACTATAATTTGAACAATCTTGGTAGGGATCCACTAGATGAAGCTTCATACCAAATATCAAAGACCTGGGCCTTGTGGTTTCAGAGAAGAAGATTTTTAAAGATTTTCCCTATATAAGTCAATGTAAAACCAAAGGGCCCCGTGGCGGGAGCATTTTTTGTCCCAGCACTAAAATTTGAACAATCTTGGTAGGGGTCCACTAGATGAAGCTTCATACCAAATATCAAAGTCCTGGGCCTTGTGGTTTCATAGAAGAAAATTTTTAAAGATTTTCCCAATATAAGCCTATGTAAAACCAAAGGGCCCCGGGGCGGGGGCATTATTGGCCCCAGCACTATGATTTGAACAATCTTGGTAGGGGTCCACTAGATGAAGCTTCATACCAAATATCAAAGATCTGGGCCTTGTGGTTTCAGAGAAGAAGATTTTTAAAGATTTTCCCTATATAAGCCTATGTAAAACCAAAGGGCTCCGGGGCGGGGGCATTTTTGGCTCCAGCACTATAATTTGAACAATCTTGGTAGGGGTCCACTAGATGAAGCTTCATACCAAATATCAAAGACCTGGGCCTTGTGGTTTTAGAGAAGAAAATTTTTAAAGATTTTCCCTATATAAGCCAATGTAAAACCAAAGGGCCCATGGCGGGGGTATTTTTTGTCCCAGCACTATTTTGAACAATCTTGGTAGGGGTCCACTAGATGAAGCTTCATACCAAATATCAAAGTCCTGGGCCTTGTGGTTTCAGAGAAAAAGATTTTTAAAGATTTTCCCTATATAAGCCTATATAAAACCAAAGGGCCCCGGGGCAGGGGCATTTTTGGCCCCAGCACTATAATTTGAACAATCTTGGTAGGGGTCCACTAGATGAAGCTTCATACCAAATATCAAAGACCTGGGCCTTGTGGTTTCAGAGAAGAAGATTTTTAAAGATTTTCCCTATATAAGCCAATGTAAAACCAAAGGGCCCCGTGGCGGGAGCATTTTTTGTCCCAGCACTAAAATTTGAACAATCTTGGTAGGGGTCCACTAGATGAAGCTTCATACCAAATATCAAAGTCCTGGGCCTTGTGGTTTCAGAGAAGAAGAGTTTTAAAGATTTTCCCTATATAAGCCTATGTAAAACCAAAGGGCTCCGGGGCGGGGGCATTTTTGGCTCCAGCACTATAATTTGAACAATCTTGGTAGGGGTCCACTAGATGAAACTTCATACCAAATATCAAAGATCTGGGCCTTGTGGTTTCAGAGAAGAAGATTTTTAAAGATTTTCCCTATATAAGCCTATGTAAAACCAAAGGGCTCCGGGGCGGGGGCATTTTTGGCTCCAGCACTATAATTTGAACAATCTTGGTAGGGGTCCACTAGATGAAGCTTCATACCAAATATCAAAGACCTGGGCCTTGTGGCTTTAGAGAAGAAGATTTTTAAAGATTTTCCCTATATAAGCCAATGTAAAACCAAAGGGCCCATGGCGGGGGTATTTTTTGTCCCATCACTATTTTGAACAATCTTGGTAGGGGTCCACTAGATGAAGCTTCATACCAAATATCAAAGTCCTGGGCCTTGTGGTTTCAGAGAAAAAGATTTTTAAAGATTTTCCCTATATAAGCCTATGTAAAACCAAAGGGCCCCGGGGCGGGGGCATTTTTTGCCCCAGCACTATAATTTGAACCATCTTGGTAGGGGTCCACTAGATGAAGCTTAATACCAAATATCAAAGACCTGGGCCTTGTGGTTTCAGAGAAGAAGATTTTTAAAGATTTTCCCTATATAAGCCAATGTAAAACCAAAGGGCCCCGTGGCGGGGGCATTTTTTGTCCCAGCACTATAATTTGAACAATCTTGGTAGGGGTCCACTAGATGAAGCTTCATACCAAATATCAAAGTCCTGGGCCTTGTGGTTTCAGAGAAGAAGATTTTTAAAGATTTTCCCTATATAAGCCTATGTAAAACCAAAGGGCCCCGGGGCGGGGGCAATTTTGGCCCCAGCACTATAATTTGAACAATCTTGGTAGGGGTCCACTAGATGAAGCTTCATACCAAATATCAAAGACCTGGGCCTTGTGGTTTCAGAGAAGAAGATTTTTAAAGATTTTCCCTATATAAGCCAATGTAAAACCAAAGGGCCCCGTGGCGGGGGCATTTTTTGTCCCAGCACTATAATTTGAACAATCTTGGTAGGGGTCCACTAGATGAAGCTTCATACCAAATATCAAAGTCCTGGGCCTTGTGATTTCAGAGAAGAAGATTTTTAAAGATTTTCCCTATATAAGCCTATGTAAAACCAAAGGGCCCCGGGGTGGGGGCATTTTTGGCCCCAGCACTATAATTTGAACAATCTTGGTAGGGGTCCACTAGATGAAGCCTCATACCAAATATCAAAGACCTGGGCCTTGTGGTTTCAGAGAAGAAGATTTTTTAAGTTTTTGGTGAAAAAAATCTATTTTTGGCTCCTGTGACCTAGATGTGCAATGGACCGGAACCATTTGAACAACTTTGAAAGGGGACCACCTAAGGATCATTCCTGTGAAGTTTGGTCAAAATCCGATCAGTGGTTTAGGAGGAGATGTCGTTTAAAGAAATTGTTTACGCACGCATGCACGCACGGACGGACGCACGCACGACAGACGACGGACAAAAAGTGATCCCAAAAGCTCACCTCGTCACTACGTGACGGTGAGCTAAAAAACCATAAAACCTGTAAAGGCAAATATGGTGAATATTTCCATTAACTCTCAGCCTCATATAGCCTACGGTTTCTGAGGAGATGATTTTTTTAGTATTTTTTTTTCTATTTTGGTTTCCATGGCAACCAATACAAATGAGCAGTAGGCCTAAAATCATATGGCAGATAGTAGATTGCCTAAGGAACATTTCTATGAAAGTTTTGTCAAAATATCTACAGAGGCTTGGCAGTAAATGCCATTTTTCAACTTTCCCCATTATAAGTCTATGGAAAATCTAAGTTGCCATAGCAACCAAACTAATGAGCCGAATTTCATAAAAAAGAAACTTTCAATCCCCCAACCCAAGGGCGCTACAGATGACGTTTGGGCCCGATTGGCCCAGAGGCTTCGGAGGAGATGTCGTTTGAAAGTGTTGGCGCAGACGACATACGACGATGGACAACTGCCTATCCTATAAGCTCCCCCGGAGCCTTCGGCTCTGGTGAGCTAAAAACATGAACATACAGTAATTAATGCCTCTCTGTCAGATTGCTGAACTGGGAATAATAGGACAATCAACACACCAGTATGTATACACTGTTTATTACCAAAACATGTCAAAAAGTTTAACTACATCAATAAAGTGGAATGTAAACATTTTGAGAAAAAAGATTCAAGTGATAGGAATTTAAAATATGTTATCTGATATAAGAGGACTTTTTAAAAACATCTCATAGCAACATAAACAACACATATAAATTCAATTTGCATTTATTTTAAATACTGCATTAGCCATAATGAGGACACATGGTGCCTAGACATAAACCTTATCCCGCTGCATAAATTAATTAAGCCACTCCCATTGCTGATTATCAACCAATCAAATTACTTGATATAATATATTTGTTCAATTCTTAAATTGCATGACAAATAATGTAGATCATGATCAGAAGCCATCCAATCTGGATCTACACTGTTTGCAAAGGTAGGAGCTGCCTTGAACAGCGGGATAAAGGTTAATCTATCCTCACCACAACAATAAGTGCCGAAAAGTCATTTGATTAAGTGGAATGGATACACCTTCAGGGGAGGCAACTCCTGTAAAAGTTATTTTAAGAATTTTGGCTCCCATGTCAAAAGGGGTCAATTCTCAAAGGAAAGAATTTGCTCCTGAGGAGCAAATTCTTTCCTCTAAAAGTAGACCCCTTTTTCCATGGGACAGAGTTTCTAGAAAAGTAAACAGGATGTCCCAAAAATAGTCTCTTTTGATATATGGAGTAAAAATCTGCCAGGTGTTCCCATTCCCCTGAAAACAAGGTCAGGTACAACCATATATGCTCCTTACGCTAACTTGGGGTGGGTGTGTGGCGAAGGTGTCGTGTATCTTGCATCACTGGGGTGTCCAACTGATATTGGCTTACAGCATCACTGGGGTGTCCAACTGATATTGGCTTACAGCATCACTGGGGTGTCCAACGGATATTGGCTTACTGCTGTCCTTGCAACAGGTAAGGGCAGTGGGGGAATATTGTTATTTAATTCTTCTGTTTCTACACATCCATTCATTTTCCTCTTTCTCACCTGTCCCTCTGCTATCTCTTCCATCCCTTTCTCTGGGAGACACCACAAAATAACCCACAAGGATTGATGTGCCGTTAAAAACAATCAAATCCTTATGCTAACTTTGGACATCATATTAAAACAGCAATTTGTCCCTCTTTCTCACAGAAGTATAATAATTGATGATAGAGCATTGTAACAGCTTCAACAGACTGTCAAATTAGAATCAAAATCAGGATTGTTACTGGTGACATGCCAAATGACATTCATACACCAGAACCTGTGGTATGGGAAGTTAGGGACTAGCTCTCACCAAAGAGGTAAACTTAGCTACACAATCCACAGCACTATCAGCTGTTGAAATGATCTAATTAGGAATGGCATTCCAATCTCTAATGATTCTTTATCAGCACTATTTATATGCGAATCTAGCACTCTATATATACTTCTCAAAAGTTATTGGTGGTTGCTTAATGTGCGCTAATTAGGGCTAATATGGTACTATGCATTCTGTTACTTTTAACAAATCAAAACTAAACTGACTCAGTATCTTTAAGTCTCTAAGTTTCATGGGTTGCATTATTTATAACTGTCAGGGGTCAAAGTTATTTTTCATCTGTACTTCTAACATAGATCATGGATACAGAAATATTTCTTAACTGTACTCCTAACACAGATTGTGGGTACCCACAATTTTTCTCATCTATACTGCTTACATTGATTATGGATACCCACAGTTTTTCTTATCTATACTCCTAATAAAGATCATGGGTACCCACAAATGTCCTTAACAATACTGCTAACATAGATGTTGGGTGTCCACAAGCTAAATTTCTGAGCAGAAATAGCAATTGTAGACACTGGTAAACCCCATTTGTCTCTGCATAAAGTGGGGTTTACTATCAATTTTTAACTACACCAAAAAATCCTACAAATTCAGACACCTTGAGGACTGGCAATAGTTCTCCTAAAAATTTAAGAGATTTGTTTCATGATCCAGCAAGTAGTCCAAAAGGTGTGGACGGAATCGGCAAACAGTATAGACCCTGATAAACCCTGATCAGGCTGCTCCTTCAGGTGAAGTCTGATCTGGGTTTGCACTGTTTGCTTAGGCCTATCTGTCCCAGTACAGTACTTAGAATCATTACCGGATGTCGTAAATGTCTTGTAATAAGAATCCTTCAACATTTCTGTAAGCTGAGACATTATTATGCTGGCAGATTACTCACAAAATTGTCAGACCTAATTTTCCCTGAAAAATGAGCAGCACATGACAAAACCTACCAAGGCTTGAGGGAACACCAAAGACTCATATCAGACTGTGCATCTGAACCTAATATTATGCCTCCATTCTTGTTATAGTGGGTAGATGAGCAGGCTTACCAGAGTCATTGCTGGTAACACATGTCTTAGTGTAGGTTTTGGCACTGTGGCAAAAAATAAAGATAATTTAATTAGAATATTTGCATTGCTGAAACTGTGGAGCATTCTGCACCAAAAATATATCAGCCACATCTATGAAACAAAAAAAGTGGATGTATCCTTGAATGATATAAATACATAATTTGACAGACTATAAAAAATTCTGCATGGCTGTATACTGCATGTTTTTATGTAAAGTCGATTTCTTTCAATGGTTACCGGTGTAACAGTTTATCTTTACCCCCTGGGTAGCTTTACCCCCGGGGGTAAAGATATCCCGGGATATCTTTACCCCCACCCTGGATATCTTCACCCCCGGGGGTAAAAATATCCCGGCTGGGATATCTTTACCCCCGGGGGTAAAGCTAAACTGGCTAGGATATCTTTACCCCCACCCCAACTTTTGGGTATAAACTATTTTTTTAATGCCCAATTTCTTCTTATATGTAAATGAAGCAAGATAGTGGACTTGATGTTTCACATTTTTTTTTCGTTTCAGTCATGACTCGGACTAATAGGACTACCCTTAGTAAGAAATATGACCATATTATGGAGGCAAATGATTATTAACTAACTTCTTTTTTGTATATTTTCTTATTCAAAATGTTGCATATGACAATCTTTCATAATCTTGCATTATCCCTGTCAGTCATGAAATGGGTGGTGGTGGTGAGTGGAAAGGCGGGGGTAAAGCTAAACTGGCCAGGATATCTTTACCCCCACCCCAACTTTTGGGTATAAAGTATTTTCTAAATGCCCAATTTCTTCTTATATGTAAGAGAAGCAAGATAGTGGACTCGGATGTTTCACTTGAACATTTTTCGTTTCAATTGTGACTCAGACTTATAGAACTACCCTTAGAAAGAAATATGACCATATTATAGAGGCAAATAATTATTTAATATCTTCTTTTTGTATATTTTCTTATTCAAAATGTCCCTTATGACAATCTTTCATAATCTTGCATTATCCCCGTCATTTGTGAAATGGGTGGTGGTGGTGAGTTGAAAGGCGGGGGTAAAGATATCCAGGCCGGGATATCTTTACACTCGGGGGTAAAGCTATACTGGCCAGGATATCTTTACCCCCACCCCAACTTTTGGGTATAAACTATTTTCTAAATGCTCAATTTCTTCTTATATGTAAGAGAAGCAAGATAGTGGACTCGATGTTTCACGAACATTTTTTGTTTCAATCGTGACTCGGACTAATAGAACTACCCTTGGTAAGAAATATGATCATATTATAGAGGCAAATGATTATTTAATAACTTCTTTTTGTATAGTTTCTTATTCAAAATGTCCCTTATGACAATATTTCATAAACTTGCATTATCCCTGTCAGATGTGAAATGGGTTGTGGCGGTGTGTGGAAAGGCGGGGGTAAAGATATCTTTACCCCCGGGGGTAAAGCTAAACTGGCCAGGATATCTTTACCCCCACCCCAACTTTTGGGTATAAACCATTTTCTTAATGCCCAATTTCTTCTTATATGTAAGAGAAGCAAGATAGTGGACTCGATGTTTCACTTTAACATTTTTCGTTCCAATCATGACTCGGACTAATAGAACTACCCTTAGTAAGAAATATGACCATATTATAGAGGCAAATGATTATTTAATAACTTCTTTTTGTATAGTTTCTTATTCAAAATGTCCCTTATGACAATCTTTCATAAACTTGCATTATCCCTGTCAGTTATGAAATGGGTTGTGTTGGTGAGTGGAAAGGCGGGGGTAAAGATATCCCGGCCGGGATATCTTTACCCCCGGGGGTAAAGCTAAACTGGCCAGGATATCTTTACCCCCACCCCAACTTTTGGGTATAAACTATTTTCTTAATGCCCAATTTCTTCTTATATGTAAGAGAAGCAAGAAAGTGGACTCGATGTTTCACTTTAACATTTTTCGTTTCAATCATGACTCGGACAAATAGAACTACCATCATCATCATCATCAACGGATTTTTGATTAACGTGCAGGTACAGGGGCAACGTCCACATAAGTGGGCCCCCTTCCAGGTAGCTGGCTTGCTGCACGCATGGCAGATCTTACACCAGATCTCCAGGCTTGTCTATCATGAGGATCGATAGCAGAGAGCTTCCATTCTCTGCAATCTCTTTCTGTTAGCTGCTTCCATGTCATCTTGGGCCTTCCTGGCCCCCGCTTTCCACTTACCTGTATGTCACAGGCAGTCTTGATTGCACCGTTGGAGCGTTCCACATGTCCATACCAGCGAAGTCTTCTCTCTTTCAGGATGAGGTCCAGGTCCTCAATGCCAAGACGCTCCAGTAACTCACTGGACCTGATGGTGACAGTGTCCTGTGGCTTGACATTGCAGATCTGTCTGATCATTGCCCTGTCATTTCGCTGCAGACGTTGGAGGTTTGGCTTTGTCAATGGCCATGTCTCACTGGCATGGAGCATTGCGCTCCGCACACAAGAGCTATACACACGGCCACGTGTCTTGAACGAGAGGTGGCGGGAAGAGAGAACTGGTAGCAACTCCTTGAATTTCTTCCAGGCTGTTTTCACACGTGATGTAGTTGAAAGGTCGCAACCACCCCCTGCAGAGAGCATATCACCTAGGTAGCAGAAGGAAGCTACAACCTCCAGCTTGTCTGATCCGACTTGAACTTCTCTCTGTGGTCTGCCATCTAAGGGGCGTGCAGTTCCTTGGCACCGTGTACACCTGTACTCAGGGTCCTCTATCAAGCGTTTGAGCCCACTGCATTTCTTGTGCACCCAGAACTTGCAGCCATTACAAAAGATACTGTTGCTGCCAACTCCAGTGCGACATACAGCGCATGGGAACTGGCCTGTACTCTGCAAGAGGTCCAGACCTGTACCACAGATCATGATCTTTGTCTTTCCTGCATTCACTCTCAGCCCTTTCGCCTCCATTGCCTCTTTCCAAGTTAAGAGCCTCCTGACACATTCCTCAAGGGATTCAGCTATGATGACAAGGTCATCAGCATATAGGTCCTCCCAGGGGACTCCAGAGCGGAACTCGCATGACAAGGCTTCAAGCACAATGATGAAAAGCAGTGGGCTGAGAACAGAGCCTTGATGAACACCCACCTTCACCTCGAATTCTTCACTGTAACCATCACCGACGCGGACACGGCTCCGAGCATTTGCGTACATCCCTTGGACCAGTTTCACAATCCACTCGTCCACTCCAAGTTTTCTTAGTGCCCACCAGATGACTTTCCGAGGCACTCGATCAAATGCCTTCTCCAGGTCTACAAAAGCCATGTAGAGTCTCTTGTTGGCCGCCAGATACTTCTCTTGCAGCTGTCGGACAACAAAAATTGCATCTGTTGTGCCTCTTCCTGGGACGAAGCCAAACTGGGAATCGTCGATGGACACCAACTGCCTATTGAGGCCATCCACAATCCTCTCCAGGACTTTCATGAACTACCCTTAGTAAGAAATATGATCATATTATAGAGGCAAATGATTATTTAATAACATCTTTTTGTATATTCTTCTAAATTATATTTCCGCAGGGAAAATAACAAATAGTCTATGAATTAAAAATCACTTTAAGAATTTGTATAGTTTCTTTCATTTTTCGTTTCAATCATGACTCAGACTAATAGAACTACCCTTACTAAGAAATATGACCACATTATAGAGGCGAATGATTATTTAGTAACTTCTTTTAGTATATTTTCTTATTCAAAATGTCCCTTATGACAATCTTTCATAATCTTGCATTATCCCTATCAGTTGTGAAATTGGTGGTGGTGAGTGGAAAGGCGGGGGTAAAGATATCCTGGCTGGGATATCTTTACCCCCGGGGGTAAAGCTAAACTGGCCAGGATATCTTTACCCCCACCCCAACTTTTGGGTATAAACTAATTCTTAATGCCCAATTTCTTCTTATATGTAAGTGAAGCAAAAAAAACAAAACAAGCATAATTAAACTGTACAGCTTGCAAGAATATTTTTTTCACATCTTATACCATTGCTCATGGGTAGGGGTGAAGATTTCCTGGCTGGGATACGGTGACCCCCCCCCCCCCCCCTCCCCCAACCACCCAAAAAAAAAATCAAGACTTTGGAAAACCCAGACAAGCACACTTCTCAACAATGAAAGGTACTACTGATGTCCAATGACCTATGGTTGACATAACATTACCACAAGCTAGCTTGCATGAATCAGGATTTCACACCTCTACCATTGCTCATGGGTGGGGGTAAAGATATCCCAGCTGGGATACCTTCACCCCGGGGGGGCAAAATATCCTGGCTGGGGTAGCTTGACCCCAACCCTTCCAGCATTTTGAAAAACACAAACAAGCACACTTATACTTTATAGTGTGCACTAATCAGTTTTTCACAAATTGTACCATTGCGCATAGGTGGGGGTGAAGATAGTGTGACCCCACCCCACCCCAAATCCAGACTTTGGAAGACCCAAACAAGCACACTTCTCAATTATGAAGGTACTACTGATGTCCAATGGTCTATGGTTGACATAACATCACCACAAGCTAGCTTGCATGAATCAGGATTTCACATCTCTACCATTGCTCATGGGTGGGGGTAAAGATATCCTGGCCAGTTTAGCTTTACCCCCGGGGGTAAAGATATCCCAGCCAGGATATCTTTACCCCCGCCTTTCCACTCACCACCACCACCCAATTCACGACTGACAGGGACAATGCAAGATTATGAAAGATTGTCATAATAAACATTCTGAATAAGAAAATGTAAAAAAAGAAGTTCTTAAATAATCATTTGCCTCTATAATATGATCATATTTCTTACTAAGGGTAGTTCTATTAGTTCGAGTCATGATTGAAACGAAAAATGTTAAAGTGAAACATCGAGTCCACTATCTTGCTTCCCTTACATATAAGAAGAAATTGGGCATTTAGAAAATAGTTTATACCCAAAAGTTGGGGTGGGGGTAAAGATATCCTGGCCAGTTTGGGGGTAAAGATATCCTGGCCAGTTTAGCTTTACCCCCGGGGGTAAAGATATCCCAGCCGGGATATCTTTACCCCTGCCTTTCCACTAACCACCACTGACAGGGATAATGCAAGATTATGAAAGATTTTCATAAGGGACATTTTGAATAAGAAAATATTCAAAAAGAAGTTTTTAAATAATCATTTGCCTCTTTAATGTGGTCATATTTCTTAGTAAGGGTAGTTCTCTTAGTCTGAGTCATGATTGAAACGAAGTTAAAGTGAAACATCGAGTCCACTATCTTGCTTCTCTTACATATAAGAAGAAATTGGGTATTAAGAAAATAGTTTATACCCAAAAGTTTGGGTGGGGGTAAAGATATTCTGGCCAGTTTAGCTTTACCCCCGGGGGTAAAGATATCCTGGCCAGTTTAGCTTTACCCCCGGGGGTGAAGATATCCAGGGTGGGGGTAAAGATATCCCGGGATATCCTTACCCCCGGGGGTAAAGCTACCCCTGAGTAGCTTTACCCCCGGGGGTAAAGCTACCCAGGGGTCAAGATAAACTGGGACACCGGTATTTTCAGTTTCTGAGTGACATATCCAGCAGGTAAGCTGTACAACTTCTCAAGAAAGTTTCAAAATCCTAAATTGTCTGTAGAGCTGTAGCCAGATCATCAGGGTAACAAGTCCATGTAATGTAATCCCTGTAAATCCCACTTTATGGAAAGAAAAGTAGGATTTGCAGGGATAAATGAACACAGATTGTGGCTACTTGTTAGAACCGGAACAATGAAGTGGTTCCAATGAACACCCATAATCTATGTCTCGACTTTAAATAAGAAAAATATCAAAAATTTTCACTTGAAAAATGCCACTTCGAGACACTGATATGTTCTGATTTCTGTAATTTGGGGTTTGCGCAAAAATTTCTGCTTCATTAGAAATTGTTAAAATAAGTGAACCAAGAGAATAATACATAATGCAGTTTCTTTGGCAATAAAAAATAACTTCATGCATCTGCTGATTTATCACTGTTAACTCTTGTCCTGCTGAATATTCATATATGCCACACCCACTACCGATTATCATCCAATCAGATTACTTGATGCAAGTTATTGCAACAAATTCACAATCTGAATGGCAAACAATGTAGAACCTGATCAGATGGCTACGTCAGAAGCCATCTGATCTGGATCTACATTGTTTCAAAGATAAGGCTTGTCCGGGATTAGCAGGACAAGGGTTAAAGGTCTTTTAAACTTTAACCCATAAGACGCCAACCACGACTATAGTCATCTGCTTTGCGGTCTGCCCGTTACCTTGAAATTCATTTTTTGCAAAGAGTGTGGAGTACGAACCCAGATCAGACTCAGACTGCTCCTGTAGGAGCAGTCTGATCTGAGCCCACACTGTTTGCCTCTATGCGAAAATATTTTTAAAAAGTTTGCAAAAAATTCAGCAGATGACATTTTCAGACGGCATTTTCAGATGTAGTTTTTCTCGGCGTTTTAAGGGTTAATATAGTAACGTTTACTGATATAGAGAAAATGTCATTTCACAAAAGGTTTTGAATTCATAACAGATTCTTTAACAATAAAGAGAAAAACATAAAATATCAATGCAATTCAAAAGTTTTAAAATATCAGTGCAACTCTAAACAAATAACAACTTAAAATACGTGAAATCATTTTCTTTTTTTATTTAACTTGCTGAAAATTAAGATAT
Organism: Lucinisca nassula; assembly: GCA_963580285.1. Classification (NCBI taxonomy): domain Eukaryota; kingdom Metazoa; phylum Mollusca; class Bivalvia; order Lucinida; family Lucinidae; genus Lucinisca; species Lucinisca nassula. Next base: position 139,871,494 of record OY757016.1, on the reverse strand, counting down.
TAAAATCTTGATTTAAAAAGAGAAAAATAGGACAAGATTTTTAAAGAAGATTATTATCTCTATTTTTTTATTTATAAATAAACACAGAAATTTTCTAATTACTAATTAACATACAGTAATTTCCCTCCTATTATTTGTTTTTGTTTAATTTAAAGTTTAATGTCCCTGTCAACACTGTGAAGGTCATTTTGGAGACATTGCTTCCCATTTTGTGGGACTTTAACCCGACATTGAGATGATAGCCGGGCCGCCAATGAAACCAATAGGGTTTATAAGCATCGACGTGCCGACTCGCACCGTATTCCCTCCTATTAGCAAATATAATAAGAATATTTGGTAATATTTATGAAAACATGCCCCACTTAAAAGAAAAGAATTTAAGAGTAAAATCAAATTATGCAAGAATACAAAGACCTCAAAAATGCACAATCAAGTCACTAGTCACGATAACAAAATCTCAAAATAAAAATCAAACAAAACGATAAGGGTCAATAAGGCTAATTTTTGGCCTCAACATTTCAGAATTATCAAAGATTATTAAGGTTTAGAAATTTTACTTGTGGAAACAATAGATAGTAGCCAGTGCAAACAGGTATAAGGGGAATGGGATCACACCCTTGACTTATTCTTATTTTTCAAGGGAGACAACTTTTGGGACTTTTCGAGAAGCTGGGTCCCTTTGAAAAGGGTTTATTCTTAATGAATTGAATCGGGCTAAAAAAGCTGCATCTGAAAATGTTGTCTATTTATGTTGTCCGCTGCACACTGTCTTCCAAACTTTTCAAAGACATCTTTGCATTCAGGCAAACAGTGTGGACCCTGATCAGACTGCTCTAAGAGGAGCAGTCTGATCTGGGTCCACACTGTTGGCAACACTGACTTTTAAAGCAACCAGCAGACAACAAATAAGCAGATGGTAATTGTTGTTATTGGTTATTTGTACAAATGGTTATTAGTTGTTCCCAACAGTTCAATTGTTGTTATTGGTTATTTGTACAAATGGTTATTAGTTGTTCCCATCAGACGAGGAGGCACAGATGTTTCTAAAGAGTTGCTTCACTTGAAGATGAATCAATTTCCCGTATAAGTTTAACCCTTTTTGTACCAGATGGAATCTTCCTCCTTATATATAGCAGGAGTCCATTTCTAAATTCAGGGTCGTCAGGTTGTGTTTTCGTCAAAATTTAGTAGGAAAATGGCTGAACTTTTTGCAAACAGTGTAGGCCCTGATCAGACGCCGCGTTGTGCGGCGTCTGATCTGGGCCTGCACTGTTTGCCACGGTACCCGTTTAGGGGTCTCCAGTCTGAAATGGGTTAACCCATATGATGCCAATCACAACAACTATCCTCTGCAATGTTGTCTGCTGGTAATTTTGAAAGTCATTTTTTCATTGCTCCTCTAAGAGCAGTCTGATCAGGCTCCTAACTGTTTGCCTGCATGCAAAAATAGTTTTTACAAAGTTTGCAAGGAGATGCATCAAAGAACATTTTCCAATGAAGGTTATTTTTGCAACTTAAGGGTTAAACAAACACGACACAACCACGATAAATAATGCCTATTTTTCCCCGACTTCAGAACTGGTCTGTACCAAACCATCTAGATCCAGTTGTTCAAAGCCTCGTTAGCTTAACGGGCTCGTTAATGGTAAAATTGTTAACTGTTATAGCAAGTACAATACCTAAAATTTTGTGATTTTTGCTGAAAAAATGTGAGCAGCTTTTGCATCTGCAAAAGCTTCTCACATTTTTTCAGCAAAAATATTAGCATATTTGCCATATTAAATGATCAAACTTTTAACGATACATTAACTAACGATGTTGTTAGTTTTGAACAACTGGGCCCTGAAGACTAATACCAAAGGTCATAAATCAATCAGCTGCATTTGTAATAAATGTTCAACAATAGTCCTCATCACAAAAACACGCCTATATAATTTTGACCCCCTTGAACCCCACTTTTATATAGTAAAACTGGGGTTTCTGGGGGTATATCTTATTTTTCTTATTTCTGCTCTAAAATATAGATTGTGTGTACTCGTTAGAACCGCCTCGATGAGGCGGTTCTAACGAGTGCCCACAATCTATATTTTGAGCAGAAATAAGAAAAATATCACAATTTTTCATCCTAAAAGGTTCATTTTTTCGGCGATAAAGGTGGAATGGGTTTGTAAATTATTGGTTTAGACTCATATTCTAGACAGGTTTTTATTTTTTTTTTTGGACCCCAATTTGATTTATATCAGTCTTTGTATTGACTGCCTATTCGAAATTTGCAAAATTGCAGTACGTTTCCTCTGGCTTTCTTTGCCGGATCATTACAGGGTCACTGATGAGGCTTTATTAGCCGAAACTACGTAGTATGACCCATCTTTCTTATGAATGTTTTCATTGCTCTTAAAGGAAGTCATTTTTTATTTTTATTTGTATAGGCCTGTTTGCGTAATGTTGAGTTGTGTAGTATGATATACTGATCAGAATGGCTGAAATCATCAGAAAAATGAGAGGAGCGGAAAGTGCTAAAGGGTTTGTCTGATTTGATGGTACAACTGTGGAAACATTAAATATGGCATTGGAAATGTAAGCCCATTTTCTTCTCTGGTGTGATTAATAATAAAAATCAATGATGCAATAAATAAATAAACATCTGTTTATCAACAAATCTGAGACCAAAAACATGCCCCATCAACCCTGGCCCTCAAAGCCTTCAAAGACACTGACCAGCAGCACACACAGTAGATATCATAAACAGCCCCGCCCATCGGGTCTTGAAGAAACAGATGGGCTGCATGATGCTTCCACACAGAGCTGAAACCAACCCGCACATGAGTACTGGTAAACCGCTTAGAGGATCTAAGCCTGCCCAGGCAAAGTGGTGCGAGGCAGACCACCCATGCTTATAAACCCTATTGGTTTCAATGGGCGGCAGGGCTTTGTATGTCATTTCATCTCAATGTTGGGTAAAAGTCCCACAAAATTGGAAGCAACGTCTCCAAATGACCTTTACAGTGTTGATGGGGATGCTAAACCTCAAATCAAACAAAGAAACAAAAGATTTCATAATATACTTCACACCAATAATTCTGCAACTTATGTCAATACAATAATGCCTAAGAGATTCAAAGTTTTCACGTAAGGGGAACGGATACACCTGACTAATTTTCTCCGCTATTTTTCAAAGGGAGACAACTTTTGGGACTTTCTGTTCACTTTCTGTAAAGACAGCACGCTGAAAAAGGGGGTCTTCTCTTAAAGGAAATAATTTGCTTCTCAGAAGCAAATTCTTTTCTTTAAGAGTTGACCCTTATTTAGATATGAGAGATGAAAATACTTGTGCAGGAGTTGCCCCCCTGAAGGTGGATCCATTCCCCTTAAGAGAGTAAATAGCCAGACATCCCTAAAGCTGGAACTCAATCTGAAAAGTAAGAGAAGTCCTCAGGCATTAACCCTTTTTGTACCAAATGGAATCTTCCTCCTTATATATGGTAGGAGTCCATTTCAAACTTTAGGGGTGCCAGGTTGTGTTTTCATCAAAATTTATTTGGAAAATGACTGAACTTTAAGCAAACAGTGGAGGCCCTGATCAGACGCCGCATTCTGCGGCATCTGATCTGGGCCTGCACTGTTTGTCAAGGTACCCCTTTAAGGATTTGTGGTACTGAATGGGTTAAACGTTGAACTTCAAGAAAGTCTATGTACAACATTATGCAATAACAATATTTACAAAAGTTATGACCAATATTAAGAATATTACACTCAGTATTAATCCGCTGCAGCCCAGTACAGATAACAGTGTAGATCCGTATGAGACAGCCCATATCTTATCAAGACAGTACAGTGTATTGCCATGTTTCATTTGATTTTTTTTGTTTGTGTCTCTTTAATATACAACGGCTGATTGATATGTTGTGAGACAATGTCGGACATATTGTATTATTTTTCAACATAATCCCCTTCAGTATCTATACACTTTTGCCAGCGGTGTTTAAGGGCCACACTGCCACTTTTCTAGAATCCTTTTCTTGGCTGTTCAGAAAGTCATACACTGCATATATGACATCATCATCGGACTGAAAGTGGGCACCTATAATAGCCGTTTTCAGTTTTGGAAATAGATGAAAGTCTGATGGAGCGAGATCAGGTGAATAAGGCGGATGCTGAATCAATTTAAAGTCATAGTCGTGAATGGCAGCCATAGCACTGACAGACTTGTGAACAGGAGCATTATCCTAATGGAACAACACACCTTTAGTGAGCTTTCCGCAGTGCTTAAGTTTAATATTTTCTGGTAACTGCGTCAGAAGTGAAGCATAGTACATGTATATGCCATTGATTGTTTGTCCCTTTTGGAGATAATTTATCAGCAGAATACCAACTGTATCCCAGAAAACTGGGGTCATAACCTTCCAAGCTGATGGAACAGTCTTTGCCTTCTTTGGCGGGGTCGAGCCAGGGTGCTTCCATTGTTTTGACTGTTTTTTAGCCTCTGGGGTAAAATGATGGACCCATGTTTCATCCATAGTGACAAATCTCTGAAGAATGTTGGCAGGATCTTCTTAAAAAGGTTAAGATTAGCACGCGACAATGTGCGCCTGGTGCACTTCTGATCAACTGTCAGAAGTCTTGGTACCCATCGGGCCGAAAGCCTTTTCATTGCAAGGTCCTCTGTCAGAATGGAATGTACTGCCAACTCCACTGGCTATATATCTTTCTGTGACTCGTCTGTCAGTCATAACAATATCATGGACTTTATTGACCATTTCTGGGGTTGCAACATTGACAGGCCTTCAAGGACGACGGGGGGGGGGGGGGGGGGGGGGTCATCGTCAAGTCTCTGTCTGTCGGGCTTAAATTCTGCCACCCACCTTTTAGATGTAGCATATGAAGGGGAATCTTTCCCTAGTGTTACTACCATATCATTATGGATATCCTTATGTATTAAACCTTTTTTTATGCAAATATAGGATCACCGTTCTTTCACTGATTTTGTCCATTTTGCAAAACCTACTTGTCTTGTTTACTTTAGAGTGTTACCTCGTCGATATAAACTGACCAAATGAGACCAGACCTTGGGTACACGGCCCTATATAGTCAGAGAATAGTAGGACTTAAAAAGAACATCCCTATGTACCTCCTTCAATATGAGGCTCATAACATCAATCAGCCCTCGTATGTTCTAACACTAACTTTACAAGCATTAACCTGTCAGTTTGTCTGTCTGAATCTAGAATACAGTAAAAATCTGCTGTCAAGACAACCTAAAATTATGACAACGGTCTTAATGACCACTTTTGAACTGTCTCAATGGTGGTCCTGATAAGGGACTTATACTGTATACCTGTAGCTCCAATGGCTCGACACTCTTAGAATTCATCCTCATTCTTGTTCATTTCTTGAGTCCCTGCCAAATTCTTCCAGATATCAATACATTTAGGACAATTCAGGGAGGTTTTACTTTTTCTTTCTTGCCGTGAGTACTTATTAGAATTGCCTCAATGAGGCTAATCTAATGAGTACACAAAACACACTTTTATTATAAATATATACCAAAGTCATCTCCATTATGCCTTCTGACCTGATATGATAAGCTTTAACTCTTATCCTGCTGTTCATGACAACCCCCATCTTCGGAAACAGTGTAGATCCAGATCAGATGGCTTCTGAAGAAGCCATCTGATCAGGATCTACACTGTTTGACATTCAATTAATGGTTTTGTAGGAATAAATTACATCAAGTGACCTGATTGGTTCAAAGTCAGAAATGGGTGTGGCTAAACTCTATCATGAACAAATTCTCATGATCCTAAAGATCCATAGCTCTAGATAAGAGGGGATATCCACATATTATTTTTCTCATTTCTGCACAAAAACATACAATGTGGGTATTCATTAGCAGTGCCTCGCCACGGTGCTTCTAATGAATACACACAACATATGTTTTTGTGCAGAAATATGAGTACTTTTCGGATGAAAAAAAAAGCCCCTTACCTGGAGCTATTTGCCATATTTGCTGACTCCCAGCTTGCATATTGTCAATATTAGAACAAGAGCTCCGCAAGCGGGGCATTATACGCCCGTGGCAAATTCATATTTGGTAGACTGAAACCTGAAAACAGTATTCATTGATGGTGGAACTATTTTTCAAGTTTCAATGGGTGACAGCAAATGCAAGAAGAGCATGCACAGTGCCAAGCCAGAGCTAGGGCATCACAGAGCTTTCTTCCTTTTCCCTGTATTGCTCTTTCCACAGCAGACAGCTTAGAACTAGAATTAATCTTATCAGTTATTTACAACACATAAAAACGAGCACTTATAGCATTATCGGATGAAAACTGTAGCAGGAGTTATCCGGAAACGAAAATGTTTACAAAAATTTCAAAGGGAAATTACTCTCTTAATATTTGGCGGACGATAATTCTCGAAACTTTACGCACATCTACACATCATGGTCTTACTACCTACCAAGTTTCAGCTTGATCGGATGAAAACTGTAGGATGAGTTATCCGGAAACGAAAATGTTTACAAAAATTTCAAAGGGGCATAACTCTGTTAATATTTGGCGGACGTTGATTCTCGAAACTTTACGCACATCTACACATCATGGTCTTACTAACTACCAAGTTTCAGCTTGATCGGATGAAAACTGTAGGAGGAGTTTTCCGGAAACGAAAATGTTTACAAAGATTTCAAAGGGGCATAACTCTGTTAATATTTGGCGGACGTTGATTCTCGAAACTTTATGCACATCTACACATCATGGTCTTACTACATACCAAGTTCCAACTTGATCGGATGAAAACTGTAGGAGGAGTTATCCGGAAACGAAAATGTTTACAAAAATTTCAAAGAGGCATAACTCTGTTAATATTTGGCGGACGTTGATTCTCGAAACTTTACGCACATCTACACATCATGGTCTTACTAACTACCAAGTTTCAGCTTGATCGGATGAAAACTGTAGGAGGAGTTTTCCGGAAACGAAAATGTTTACAAAAATTTCAAAGGGGCATAACTCTGTTAATATTTGGCGGATGTTGATTCTCGAAACTTTACGCACATCTACACATCATGGTCTTACTACCTACCAAGTTTCAGCTTGATCGGATGAAAACTGTAGGAGGAGTTATCCGGAAACGAAAATGTTTACAAAAATTTCAAAGGGGCATAACTCTGTTAATATTTGGCGGACGTTGATTCTCGAAACTTTATGCACATCTACACATCATGGTCTTACTACCTACCAAGTTTCATCTTGATTGGATGAAAACTGTAGGAGGAGTTATCCGGAAACGAAAATGTTTACAAAAATTTCAAAGGGGCATAACTCTGTTAATATTTGGCGGACGTTGATTCTCGAAAATTTACGCACATCTACACATCATGGTCTTACTACCTACCAAGTTTCAGCTTGATCGGATGAAAACTGTAGGAGTTATCCGGAAACGAAAAGTTTACGGACGGACGGACGGACGGACGGACGCTGACCCCATAACATAATACGACCGTTTTTTCAAAACGGGCGTATAAAAACAGGTAACCAGACCCCCCTGACCTTTCAAGGCCATGGGGGCCTGGTTACCTGTTTTTCCAACACTGACAACCTTCAGACTAGGAACCAGCAGATAATGCAAATAAGGTGAATGCTTGAAAGATGTTTGAGCTATTGAAGTTTGACAGTATAATGACTTCATTTAAGAAATAAATGTAATTTTTTTTTAATTCATTAACATATGAATAATACCATGTCAAAAGCTTGTTAACCCATGTCATTCATATTTCAATGAACATTAACTGAATTACCTTTTATACTTATATTTACATTATTTTTCCATCCATTGTGTGATGAAAAACTCTGGTTTGAGGGCTAAAATTGGAACAAGAAAACAACTGCACTTAGTTTTACTACTAATAGTGAAGAGGGCCTTTGACCACAAAACATTGCCATCCACCAATCATATTCGTGGAAACCATGATTTAATTCTGACATCACTTACTGATCATGTGATGTTGCAGGAGTCTATGTATTAATTGAGATATAAACAGTATTGCACCTCAATAGTTTACTACAGGGGTTTTCTATTAACCCTTATCTTGCTGAATAAATTAATTTAGCCACACCCATTTCTGACTATCAACAAATCCTATTACTTATTATAATGTATTCATTTAATTCACAAACAGAAAGACAAACAGCGTAGATCCTGGTCATTCAGAAGCCATCTGATCTGGATCTACACTGTTTAAAAACAGCATAGATCCTGATCAGAGCTTTTACAGAAGCCATCTGGACTGGATCTACACTGTTTGCAAACGTAGATGTTGTCTGTTCAGCAGGATAAGGGTTAAAGCACTGAGAATGTAAATATAATAAACTGACTAAAAGTCATTGTCATCATGAACTACAGCACTCAAATATTCAGAAAATATCACATTATAATACATGTACAAAAAGACAAGCTTGCTGAAATATGTGTTCCAGTAGTTCAGATACATTACAATAAAACAGTGCTTATTCACAAAGGAAATATCTCAACTCATCCTGACATTTTAATCAACATTCATCATGATAACAAGTCTGTGAAATGAACACCTATCTAAACCCCAGTTTGTGTTAAGAATACTGGGGTTTACAGGGGTAGACATTATTTTGCTTATTTCTGCTCTTAGACATAGGTTGTGGGTACTCGTTAGAAACGCCTCAATGAGGCGGTTCTAACAAGCAACCACCACCTGTGTTTGAAGTGTAAATAAGAAAAATATCACAAAGTTTCATTGCAAAAGCAGCCACTTTGGAGGAATGAAAGAATGCACCATGACACATGGCTGTATGATCATAATGCCTCAGGTGTACCACACATTGTTTTCACATCAATTAACTTTATCCATTAAAACTTAATTCAATCTAATGGCAAAAAACTCACATATTTTCAGAAAAAAATGCCACTGTAATAAATATTGTACACATACTTGTTAGAAGTTAGCTGTTTGACCACTGATAAGCCTGTTGAGCTACAGAGATTTAGAACACAAGTTGTTTCCGAGATTAAGAAAATATACCGAGTTGTCTCTGAGATTCAGAAATTATACTGATAATACTCCAGCCAACTACATCACAACCTCTTTATACAGAGGATCTTACATGAGTGTTCATGTATTATTGAATTTATTAAAAGAGTTGAGAGAAAGGGAGAAAATGCGAGGCTTTTATCCCTTTCCCTCAACTCGTTTAATAAATTCAATATAACACGAGCATCGCATTTTATCCCTTTCCCTCAACTCGTTTAATAAATTCAATTATACATGAGCAAGAATGCAAGATTCTATTTATCATATGACATTTAAAACGCATTTTACTCACAATTGTTGGGCCCCCGCCCATAGGGGCTTGAAGAAATATATGGGCTGCATGATGCTTCCACGCAGAGCTGAATCCTGCCCGCACACTAGTACTGGTTAACCGCTTAGTGGAGCTAAGCCTGTCCAGGAACCGCGGTGCGAGGCGGACCGTCCATGTTAATATACCCTATTGGTTTCATTGGGCGACAGGGCTTGAGATGTCATTTCATCTCAATGTCGGGTACAAGTCCCACAAAATTGGAAGCAACGTCTCCAAAATGACCTTTACAGTGTTGACGGGGACGTTAAACCTCAAATCAACCAACCAACCAACTCACAATTGTTTGTAATCAGAGATTCAACTTCGGTGAAGTTGATGTCGCACCTGCTCCCCACCTGCCTTACACAAAAAAATAAAATTTTATTAAGGCAGAAGAAATGAATATAGGGCTTTGAGAAGAATCCATAGCCTATATATGTGAGGTAAAAAACTAAATAAGTTCACAATGTGGAAAAAGTGATAAAAATTGATCCCAAGATAAAGTCCAAACCACATGCACAGCCTCATACCATCGCAAAAACACACACAAAGTTTCAAAATGATCAATATAAAACTGTAAGAGGAGTTGCGATGACAAGAGGTACCTATTGTATATCAACTGAAGCTTAAAAATGGCTAAGTTCACAATGTGCAAAAAGTGAAAACAAAATATTCTGAGAATTATGTCGAAACCACATGCACAACCTCATACCATGGTGAAAGCACACACAAAGTTTCAAAATGATTGATATAAAACTGCAAGAGGAGTTGCGATGACAAGAGGTACCTATCATATATCAATTGAAGGTTAAAAATGACTAAGTTCACAATGTGGAAAAAGTTACAAAAATTTATCCAAAGACAAAGTCCAAACCACATGGGCATCCTCATACCATGGCGAAAACACACACAAAGTTTCAAAATAATCAGTATGAAACTGTAGGAGGAGTTGCGATGACAAGAGGTACCTATCATATATCAATTGAAGGTTAAAAATGACTAAGTTCACAATGTGGAAAAAGTGATAAAAATTGATCTCAAGATAAAGTCCAAACCACATGGGCATCCTCATACCATGGCAAAAACACACAAAAAGTTTGAAAATAATCGGTATGAAACTGTAAGAGGAGTTGCGATGACAAGACACACAGTGTAAAATGTTGACGGAAAGACGGACGGACAACCGGACGGAAACTTGCACGCCTATGTCTTAGCAGGTGCGACAAAAATGTCAATATTCTGCCATTAGTAAACGTGATGTCATTATGGACGTCATACATGTAATGTTACGGGACATATCTAGCTTATTTGCATATTTAATCCACTAGTGTATTATCAAAAATATTACGTGGCGTTATTACACTCTCAGACGCGACGTCATATGATAAAACACTTTTCGTTACGACACGCTTTGGATATAACATGGTCTAAAGATGAATCCCAAATTACAACATGGTTCTAATGAATACCCACAATGTAGGTTTTTATGGAGAATTGACAAAAGCTATCCTATAATCATCACAAAATATGAACCTTATCTGTTGCTATGGGCTTAACCCTTCTCTTGCTGAATATTCATTTAAGCCACACCCATTTCTGTCTGTCAACCAATCAGATTACTTGATGTAATTTGTTCTAACAAAGCCATAAACTAAATGTCAAACAGTGTAGATCCTGATCAGATGGCTTCTTCAGAAGCCATCTGATCTGGATCTACACTGTTTCCAAAGATAGGGGTTGTTGTGTACAGCAAGATAAGGGTTAACATTTGTGATACTCTTTTCAATTCTGTTTTTAGTGTTTTTGTTTTTTTTTATACTCAACTCAAGAACAGCAGAAATCCTCAGACAACTGTCATTCCTAGGATAGTACAGATGCCCCTCTTTATAACTGCGGTATTCGTTCCCTAAATCATAACAATTACACACCCATGCGCCATGGTGCATTTTTTCACATGTCCAAAATGGTTAATTTTCAGATGAAAATCCTTGATATTTTTCTTATTTATACTGTAAACATAGGTTGTCAAGGCTTGTTGGAACCATCTCATTGAGGTATGAGTTGGTTCTAACGAGTACCCACAACCTATTTCTTGGAACAGACATAAGAAAAATTATGTATATCCCCTTAAACCCCAGTTTTCTCTACACGAACTTGTTCCTGTGATTTATTGACTGTTATAAGTAATTTCATCATATGATCAAGTCCGTGAAATGAACACCCCTCTAAACCCCACTTTATGTAGAGAAAACTGTGGTTTATGGGGGTATACATTATTTTGCTTATTTCTGCGCCTAGATATAGGTTTTGAGGTGGTTCTAACGAGCACCCACAACCTATGTTTAGAAATAAATCAGAAAAATATTGTAAGTTTTCATCAGAAAAATGACTGTTCTGGAGGTATGAAAGAAAGCGCTATGTCACATGGACGAGTTATCGTAATGGCCGAGATAAAGAATTCAAATAAGTGTAGTTCAGAATAGATATTTAATGCCTTTTTCTCCTAATTACTCCAAGAAACATATAATGTGGCCATTTGTTAGAATTGCCTTGCCAAACATTGTGGATATTTGTTAGAACTGCCTTGGCATGGTGATTCTAACAAATGTCTGCAACATTTGTTTATAAATTTTTGGAGAATTGAATATAAATTTTTTGTTTATCTCCATTAACCAATCTAATGTTGATACATGGTGGGTATTTTTTTTTTGAGCAGACACTATTTTGAAATATTTTCTTATTTTTCTCAGAAAACAGGATTTGACACTTCATACAAATTGTCTCCTATTGCATGAGATGTCAAGTCCTGTTTTCTGGAAAAAAATTAGAAAAATTTCAACAATTTGTCCTCTGCTAAATTAGCCTAGAGAGTGGTAAAGATTATTATTAATTGACCATCCTGTATTGATCAGAGGTCATCCGTATTATCTCCAGGTCAACCAATACTAACCGGAGGTAAAGTGATATCAATAATCATGTTTTTAATGGTGTCAATTAATAAAATTGTCATTACTCCAGTAATTTTCGTATTGGCCCAGTTAGAGTCCTCGGTCAGCTGTATTGGCCCTCGGACCTCTAACTGGGCCAATACAAAATTACTTGATAATTTACATAATAATATTGTTGTTATAATGAATTTTGTTGCTATAGTGAATGTCTGTATAAAGAGGGTTAACTGTACTACAAGACATCCTCTTCATGTTTCCTCTTCATGTTGTTCTTAAACTTTCTCAGACATTTATCATAAAGACTCCAAACTGCCATAGAAAAGACCATGAAAACCTTAACAAGAGGGCCATGATGGCCCTGGATAGCTCACCTGATCCATAGAGTAATAAGTGGGCCCCGGGGAGGGCCATTATTGACACCAGGGCTATAATGTGCATAATGTTGAGGGAGGTCTAAAAAGGTGAAGGTTCATACCAAATATCAACAAAGGCTATAATTTGAACAATCTTGGCAAAGGTCCACTTGATGAAGCTACACACCAAATATCAAAGACCTGGGCCTTGCGGTTTCAGAGAAGAAGATGTTTTTAAAGATATTCCCTACATTAGCCTATGTAAAACTAAATGGCCCCGGGGCGGGGGCATTTTTGGCCTCAGGGCTATAATTTAAACCATCTTGATAGGGGTCCACTAGATGAAGCTTCACACCAAATATCCAAGACCTGGGCATTGTTGTTTCAGAGAAGAAGATTTTTCAAAGATTATCTCTATATAAGTCTATGTAAAAACAAAGGGCCCTGGGGCATGGGCATTTGTGGCCTGAGGGCTATAATTTGAACAATCTTGGTAGAGGTCCACTAAATGAAGCTCCATACCAAAATATCAAAGACATGGGCCTTGCAGTTTCAGAGAAGAAGATTTTTAAATATTTCCCTATATAAGTCTATGTAAAACCAAAGGGTCTCGGGCGGGGGCATTTTTGGCCCCAGGGCTATAATTTGAACAATCTTGATAGAGGTCCACTAGATGAAATTTCTCACTAAATATCAAAGACTTAGGCCTTGTGGTCTCACAGAAGAAAATTTTTTAAAGATTTTCCCTATATAAGTCAATGTAAAACCAAAGGGCCCCGAGGCGGGGGCATTTTTGGTCTCAAGGCTATAATTTGAAAATCTTTGTAGAGGTCCCCAAGATGAAGCTTCATACCAAATATCAAAGACCTAGGCCTTGTGGTTTCAGATAAGAAGATTTTTCAAGATTTTCCCGATAGAAGTCTATGTAAAACCAAAAGGCTCCTGAGCGGGGACATTTTTGGCCCCAGGGCTATAATTTGAACAATCTTGGTAGGAGTCCACAAGATGAAGCTTCATACCAAATATCAAAGACCTGGGACTTGCGGTTTCAGAGAAGAAGATTTTTAAAGATTTTCCCTATATAAGCCTATGTAAAACCAAAGGATCCCGGGGCGGTGGTATTTGTGGCCCAAGCACTATAATTTGAACAATCTGGGTAGGGGTCCACTAGATGAAGCTTTATTCCAAATAGCAAAGACCTGGGCCTTGCGATTTCAGAGAAGAAATTTTTTAAAGATTTTCCCTATATAAGCCCATGTAAAACCAAAGGGCCCTGGGGTGGGGGTATTTTTGGCCCCAGCACTATAATTCAAACTATCTTGGTAGGGTCCAATAGATGAAGCTTCATACCAAATATCGAAGACCTGGGCCTTGCGGTTTCAGAGAAGAAGATTTTTAAAGATTTACGCTATATAAGCCCATGTAAAACCAAAGGGCCCAGGGACGGGGGCATTTTTGGCCCCCGCACTATAATTTGAAAATCTTGGTAGGGGTCCACTAGATGAAGCTTCATACCAAATATCAAAGATCTGGGCCTTGCAGTTTCAGAGAAGAAGATTTTTTAAAGATTTTCCCAATATAAGCCCATGTAAAACCAAAGGGCCCCTGGGGCGGGGACATTTTTGGCCCCAGCACTATAACTTGAACAATCTTGGTAGGGGTCCACTAGATGAAGCTTCATACCAAATATCAAAGACCTGGGCCTTGTGGTTTGAGAGAAGAAGATTTTTTAAGTTTTCAGTGAAAACAAGATGTGTTTGTGAAACACGAACATGTCCCCGGGCATGGTCACTTTTTATTCAAAGTTGCTCACAGTTCAAGATGTTTGTGTGGGAAGCCCTTGACACAAGAAACTCACATGCCAAATATGAAAGCTCTATCTTAAACGGTTCAAAAGCAATGAACAATAATATTTTTTCTTTAAAGTAGGTCAAGGTCACAGGTAAAAAAAAAATTGCATGAATGTAAAGTTCTTGTCACAAGGAATCTACATCCCAAATATTAAGGCTCTATCTTAAACAGTTCAAAAGTTATGGACAATTCTATTTTTCTTTTAAGTAGGTCAAATGTGAAGGTCATGGTCCAAACATTTTGCATAAATGAAAAACCTTAATCACAGGGAACCTACATGCCAAATACGAAAGCTCTATCCCAAAAGGTTCGAAAGTTATGACCAAAAATGTTTATTTTTTTTTTAAGTAGGTAAAAGGTCAAGGTCACAGGTCAAAATTTTTGCATGAATGTAAAGTGTTTGTCACAAGGAACCTACATGCTAAATATGAAGGCTGTATCTCAAACGGTTCAAAAGTTATGACCAATGTTAACTTTTTCTTTTATGTAAGTCAAAGGTCAAGGTCAAGGTCACAGGTCAAATTTTTTTGTGTGAATGTAAAGCTCTTGTCACAAGGAACCTACTTCCAAAATATGAAGGCTCTATCTCAAACCGTTCAAAAGTTATGACCAAAATGTGATTCTTTTATTTTAAGTAGGTCAAAGGTCAAGGTCACAGGTCAAATTTTTTTGCATGAATGTAAAGCTTATGTCACAAGGAACATACATGCTAAATATGAAGGCTGTATCTCAAGTGGTTCAAAAGTTATGACCAATGTTATTTTTTTCTTTAAAGTAGGTCAAAGGTCAAGGTCAAGGTCAAATTTTTTTGCATGAATGTGAAGGTCTTGTCACAAGGAACCTTCAGGCCAAATATGAAAGCTCTATCTCAAACGGTTCAAAAGTTATGGCCAACGTTAAAGTTGTCCACGTACAAACCAACAAACCAACAAACAGACAGGGCAAAAACAATATGTCCCCGCTATCGCTACCGGGGACATAAAAATCTATTTTTGGCGGCTGTGACCTAGATGTGCAACGGACCTGATCCATTTGAACAACTTTGAACCACCTAAGGATCATTCCTGTGAAGTTTGGTCAAAACCGGATCAGTGGTTTAGGAGGAGATGTTGTTTGAAGAAATTGTTTACGCAAGGAAGCACAGACGAACGCACGCACGACAGACAAAAAGTGATCCCAAAAGCTCACCTCGTCACTACGTGACGGTGAGCTAAAAATCCTAACAAGAGCACCGCATGCGGTGCCAACGTTCGGCTGCAGTTTCTTTTGGTTAAACAAAAATTGCAAGTTGAAAAAGGGGCATAACTGTGGTTAAATATTTTGAGGGTTACCTCACCTATCAGTATGAGTTCCCCTTTTCATAATGAACAAGACAGAGATATTACAAAATGTCCGAGTTTTTGCACGACGCAGACGGCGATGCAGACAACGCCAGAGCTATGACAATACCTCATTGTTTTCTTCGAAAACAGCCGAGCTAAAAATGCGGACACCTTGAGGACTTGCTGTCATTCTCAGAAAATTTTCATAAATTTGTTTCACGATCCAGCAAGGAGTCCAAAAGGTGCAAAAGGAATCGAAGACAGTGTAAACCCTGATTAGACTGCTCCTTCAGGAGCAGTCTAAGTAGCAGTCTAAGGAGCAGTTTAATGAAGGAGAAGTTTAATCAGGGTCTGCACTTCTTGCTCAGGCCTATCTGTTCCAATACTTAGGATCATTACGGTACAGGAAATGGACTGCAGTAAAAAATAAAAAACAGACTCAAACAAAAGAAACAAGAGGCCCATGGGCCACTATGCTCACCAGAGCTCAGGGGGGCACTGCCCACTGGCAGCAATGTATTTTAATTAACCATGGAAGCCCTGCGCCCAAGGATACTACAGATAGAATTTGGACCCAATCAGCCTAGTGGCTTCAGAGGTCTGATGTCGCTTGAATGTGTTGTTGCAGGACAACAGATGACAATTGACAATTTCCCATCTGTGGCAACTAATAGGCCTAAAAGAACATTATTAAAGGAACATTTGTATGTAAGTTTGACAAAATATCTTGAAAGGCATAAATGTCATTTTTCAATTTTCCCCATTTATAAGTCAATGGAAATTCTTAACTTGCCATAGCAAACAAACCAAAGAGCCAAATTTCATAAACCAGAGCTCAGATGGGCACTGCCCATGTCATTGTATTTTAACAGGATATGATTTTAATCTACCAATTATAAAGTCTCCCAAACAAACCCCATACCCAAATGAGCACTCATGTGGACTGTATATGAAATATTATATATATATTTATAAAGTAGAGAGGGTGGGGCATGAACCCAATGGAGCCTTGGTTGGTGTCACTAAATGCATCTTATCAAAAGGAACAGAGACATTATGGTTTAGCGGTGGGGATATGTATGGCTCCTGAGATGTAAGGCTTTTTAAGCAGTGGAGGGATTCGGGCATGGTGGATCCCAGAAAAGCCCAAGATTGCTGTCACTGAATTTTGTTTGTTTGTTTGATTTGAGGTTTAACGTCCCCGTCAACACTGTAAAGGTCATTTTGGAGATGTTGCTTCCAATTTTGTGGGACTTTTACTCGACATTGAGATGAAATGACATCTCAAGCCCTGTTTTGCCCAATGAAACCAATAGGGTTTATTAGCATGGACGGTCCGTCTCGCACCGCGGTTCCTGGGCAGGCTTAGATCCTCTTAGCGGTTTACCAGTACTAGTGTGTGGGCCGGATTCAGCTCTGCGTGGAAGCATCATGCAGCCCATATATTTCTTCAAGCCCCTATGGGCGGGGGCTCAACTGCTGTAACTGAATGCTAAACGGTTTCTGAGATATGAGGTCATGAAAGTCCTGGAGAGGATTGTGGATGGCCTCATTAGGCAGTTGGTGTCCATCGACGATTCCCAGTTTGGCTTCGTCCCAGGAAGAGGCACAACAGATGCAATTTTTGTTGTCCGACAGCTGCAAGAGAAGTATTTGGCGGCCAACAAGCGACTCTACATGGCTTTTGTAGACCTGGAGAAGGCATTTGATCGAGTGCCTCGGAAAGTCATCTGGTGGGCACTAAGAAAACTTGGAGTGGACGAGTGGATTGTGAAACTGGTCCAAGGGATGTACGCAAATGCTCGGAGCCGTGTCCGCGTTGGTGATGGTTACAGTGAAGAATTCGAGGTGAAGGTGGGTGTTCATCAAGGCTCTGTTCTCAGCCCACTGCTTTTCATCATTGTGCTTGAAGCCTTGTCATGCGAGTTCCGCTCTGGAGTCCCCTGGGAGGACCTGTATGCTGATGACCTTGTCATCATAGCTGAATCCCTTGAGGAATGTGTCAGGAGGCTCTTAACTTGGAAAGAGGCAATGGAGGCGAAAGGGCTGAGAGTGAATGCAGGAAAGACAAAGATCATGATCTGTGGTACAGGTCTGGACCTCTTGCAGAGTACAGGCCAGTTCCCATGCGCTGTATGTCGCACTGGAGTTGGCAGCAACAGTATCTTTTGTAATGGCTGCAAGTTCTGGGTGCACAAGAAATGCAGTGGGCTCAAACGCTTGATAGAGGACCCTGAGTACAGGTGTACACGGTGCCAAGGAACTGCACGCCCCTTAGATGGCAGACCACAGAGGGAAGTTCAAGTCGGATCAGACAAGCTGGAGGTTGTAGCTTCCTTCTGCTACCTAGGTGATATGCTCTCTGCAGGGGGTGGTTGCGACCTTTCAACTACATCACGTGTGAAAACAGCCTGGAAGAAATTCAAGGAGTTGCTACCAGTTCTCTCTTCCCGCCACCTCTCGTTCAAGACACGTGGCCGTGTGTATAGCTCTTGTGTGCGGAGCGCAATGCTCCATGCCAGTGAGACATGGCCATTGACAAAGCCAAACCTCCAACGTCTACAGCGAAATGACAGGGCAATGATCAGACAGATCTGCCATGTCAAGCCACAGGACACTGTCACCATCAGGTCCAGTGAGTTACTGGAGCGTCTTGGCATTGAGGACCTGGACCTCATCCTGAAAGAGAGAAGACTTCGCTGGTATGGACATGTGGAACGCTCCAACGGTGCAATCAAGACTGCCTGTGACATACAGGTAAGTGGAAAGCGGGGGCCAGGAAGGCCCAAGATGACCTGGAAGCAGCTAACAGAAAGAGATTGCAGAGAATGGAAGCTCTCTGCTATCGATCCTCATGATAGACAAGCCTGGAGATCTGGTGTAAGATCTGCCATGCGTGCAGCAAGCCAGCTACCTGGAAGGGGGCCCACTTATGTGGACGTTGCCCCTGTACCTGCACGTTAATCAAAAATCCGTTGATGATGATGATGAGGCCCTTTTATGAAGTGGATGGGAGAGAAATGGCCCCTGTGGACCCCCCAAGATGGGGGTGACTGAATGTGTCTAATAACAATGAACAAGAATATATGTGATTATGGGGTGGGGATTTGAATGGTTTCTGAGATATATGGCCTATTATGAAGTGGGGACTTATCATAAGGAAGAAGAATATATATGGTTAAGGGGTGGGGATCTGAACAGTTTCTGAGATATATGGCTTTTAATGAAGTAAAGGGGTGGGACATGGCCGGTGGCACCCCAGGAGTCCCCCATGCTGGTGTCACTGATGCGTCTTATCATAAGGACCAAGAATATATTATGGTTTAGGGGTAGGGCTCTGAACAGTTTCTGAGATATATGGTCTTTTGTGAAGTTGAGGTGTGGAGCATGGCCCAGGCATGCCCTGGGTGACTCCTAGGTTGGTGTCACTGAATGAGTCTTATCATAAGGAACAAGAATATATATGGTTTAGGGGTGGGGATCTGAAATGTTTCTGGAATATTTGGCCTTTTATGAAGTGGAGGGGATGGGGCATGGCCCCGGCACATCCCGGGGGACTCCCAGGTTGGTGTCACTGAGTGCGTCTTATCATAAGGAACAAGAATATATATGGTTAAGTGGTGGGGATCTGAATGGTTTCTGGGATAAATGGCATTTTATGAAGTGGAGGGGGTGGGGCATGTCCCCGGCACATCTGGGGGAGCCCCCAAGTTGGTGTCACTTAATGCATCTTATCATAAGGAACAAGAATATATATGGTTTAGGGGTGGGGATTTGTAAGGTTTCTGGAATATTTGGCCTTTTATGAAGTGGAGAGGGTTGGGCATGGCCCCGGCACATCCTGGGTGTCCCCCAGGTTGGTGTCACTGAATGCGAATTATCATAAGGAATGAGAATATATATGGTTTAGGGGTGGGGATCTGTAGGGTTTCTGGGATATTGGGCCGTTTATGAAATGGAGGGGGTGGGGCATGGCCCAGGCACATCCCGAGGGACCCCCAGCTTGCTGTCATTGAGTCTTATCATAAGAAACAAGAATATATACGGTTTAGGGGTGGGGATCTGAATGGTTTCTGAGATAAATGGCATTTAATGAAGTGGAGGGGGTGGGGCATGTCCCCGGCACATCCGGGGGAACCCCCAGGTTGGTGTCACTTAATGTGTCTTATCATAAGGAACAAGAAAATATATGGTTTAGGGGTTGGGATCTGTAAGGTTTCTGAGATATAAGGCATTTTATGAAGTGGAGGGGGCGGGGCATGGCCCTGGCACAACCTACGGGACCCACAGGTTGACATAAAAGCATATGGCTGAGAGAAGTTTACTCAAGGTACGTTTCTATGAAAATTTTGTCAAAATATCTGCAAAGGCTTGGTAGTTAATGCCATTTTTCAATTTTCCCCATTATAAGTCTATGGAAAATCTAAGTTGCCATAGCAACCAAACTAAAGAGCCGAATTTCATAAAAAAACACAAAACCTTTAAAGGCAAATACGGTGAATATTTCCATAAACTCTCAGCCTCATAGAGCATACGGTTTCTGAGGAGATGATTTTTTAAGTATTTTTTTTCTATTTTTTTCATTTTGGTTTCCATGGCAACCAATACAAATGAGCAGCAGCCCTAAATTCATATGGCAGAGAGTAGATTGTCTAAGGAACATTTCTATGAAAGTTTTGTCAAAATATCTGCAGAGGCTTGGCAGTTAATGCCATTTTTCAATTTTCCCCATTATAAGCCTACAGGAACTCTAAGTTGCCATAGCAACCAAACTAATGAGCCAATTTTCATAAAAAACACAAACTTTCAATCCCCCCGCCCAAGGATGCTACAGATAAAATTTGGACCCAATCGGCCCGGTGGCTTCAGAGGAGAAGTCGTTTGAAAGTGTTGACCACGGACATACGACGCAGACGCAGACGATGACGACAGACAACTGCCTATCCTATAAGCTCCCCCGGAGCCTTTGGCTCTGGTGAGCTAAAAAACTACAAAACAAGCAGCCAGTAATGTATCTAATTTAGCAGCATTTTAAAAATGAATAATAAGCAGGTAATAAAAGCAATAATTTCTATATAATATATAAATATTATATCAATTCTTTCTTTAACATAAAAATATATCAGTTTTAAAGATTTAACCCTTTTTGTACCAGATGGAATCTTCCTCCTTATATATAGCAGGAGTCCATTTCAATATTCAGGGCTGTCAGGTTGTGTTTTCTTCAAAATTGATTTGGAAAATGACTGAACTTTTAGCAAACTGTGGAGGCCCAGAGCAGACGCCACGTTCTGCGGGGTCTGATCTGAGCCCCGACTGTTTGCCTGGGTACCCATTTTGGGGTTTCCGGTATAAAATGGGTTAAAGAACAGTTTAAAAATTTCTTGGCTGCCATTCATTGATCAAAATAAAGACATCATTTTTTTCATCCAGTTTCCTTAGTTACTGTTGCTCTGTGGTGTCCATGTCAGCCGTTAGTTACCAGGATATGGTGGTGGCTGTTGTGGTTCAACCGCTGGTGCTGAAAAGAAAAAAAGATTTCAAAACAGTGACTGCGAAAATAATGTCAAACCTTTAAAAACCAAGGAAATTTTCAGAGCAGATGACATTTCTATTTATTTGAGCCAGCACACGACAAAACCTACAATAAGACATGTGTGCCCATCCAAGACTCAGATCATCCTATGCATCAAAATAGTCTAACCAGAGACTTCTCTTGCTGCATGAAGGAGCATTGGGCCCTTAGCTATCCTTAGAGCACACAATGAAGACTCTGATCAGACTGTGGCGATGCGCAGGCTGATCTGAGTCTTTGTTGGGCGCACATCTTATTGTAAGTTTTGTCATGCACTAACTCAATTTACATTACTTTTCAAAGAAAATAAGTTGTTTTGTTGAGGTTTTTTGTCCCTGACAACACTATTTAGCTCATTTTGGTGATGCATCAAATATTAAATGGATTGATATCTCAGGCCCTACAGTTCAAAGCAACAGCTAGGGCTTATAACTGCTAGGGTATATAAGCAGCACTTAACATTACTTGTGAATAGTCTGTCCAGCAGAGGGCACATGATTCACATGTACAGTGTAACCTCCATTAAACAGCCATCCTTGGAAAACTCCAAAACTGGCTGCTTATGGGAGGTGGCTGTTCAACAAAGGGAAATGTCTGAGATGATGTATGGCTTGTTATTGACACACGAAAAATGGTGATAAATGACGAAAGCTCAACATGGAGCTGAAAGAAACTAAAAGAAACATTAATGATGGAGAGGTGTCATCTGACACCTCACAATCATTTATGTTTCTTTTCACTTGCTTATATTGTATTTATGCATATATCACAATGGTAGTTTTGAGAAAAAATAAATTTTGAAATAAATAAATACACCAGAAGAGAAATTCCTATTTTAACATCTGATTTTTTGCTATTGATTTAACTGTTTAATAGAGGGAATTTAGATTTGGTAAAGTGGCCGCTGGCTAAGGGAGAGAGGTGGCTGCTGAGCAGAGGTTAAATAAATGGTAAAATGCTACGGGAGGAATTATTGTGGCTGCTGAAGAGAGGTGGCTGCTAAACAGAGGTGACCATTAGTGGAGGTTTTACTGTAATGTCAAGTCTAAATTTTCACTTTTTAGAGAAAAGACTTAACATTACATTTGAATTAGGTCATATAATAATATACATGTATAATGTTAAGTTTTATTTTCTCTGAAAATAAGAAATATAAGAAAATATATTTTAACCTGTTGTATACTAGTGAACTCTTCCATTGCTATATGTCGGACAAGTCAATTTGTCATCTAATGGGTGTCAGGCCTATTTTTATTCTATTTTTGACAGAAAATTCTGTTAGCAAATTGGGCAGGCCCTGATCAGACGCCATGTTATGCGGCGTCTGATCTTTGCCTGCGCTTTCGCCAAGGTACCCCTTTAGATGTTTCCGGCATGCAATGGGTTTAAACAAGCTATCAGAGAATCTGACTATAGCCCTGCTGCAGTACTATTAGAGGACAACCCAAAGTGTTGAAATATTTTGAATTCATGCTAACCAGATAACATCACTGCAGGACATGGTACAAAGAAACATAAAACTTAACAAAGGATTTAACTCCAATATTTCTAGATCATAAGCCCTGATTATGGCATACATGATTCATCAACCCTCAGTCAATGTGTGCACCAGTTTGCAACTTTGTAGCCCTTACAGCTCTTGAGAAAAAATAGAGTTTCATCAGACTAGGATAACAAACAAGAAAGTTATTAATCAAAATGCATTTTAATTTTTTGGAAACCCAAGAAGGGACATAACTCCAAGAGTTATGGACCACTGATTCTTATTCTGGTATACACAATACATCAAGTCATTGTCCATGTTTATAGTTCCTGAGAAGTCCGTTACGAAAGTTTTCAAGAATTGCAAAATTTGAAAACTTGAATAAATTAGGACATACATGCCATGAGTTATGGGCCCTAGCCACTATTCTGCCATTATACCTTCCTTACTTTAAAGACCAAGTGTGGCATAAGTTTCATTTAGATAGGACCACAAACATAAAAAGTATTTTTTTTTTTGAAAACCTATCAAGAGACAAAACTCCCAAGAGTTATGGAACCTTGGCCCCTTTTCCAATATACACGATACAGCCAGTCTTTGTCTATGTTTGTACAAACTAGCTTTCTTGTTTTCATAGTACCTGAGAAATCTGATCTGAAAATTTTCAAGCATGGTAAAATTCGAAAACCTATCAAGGGACGTAACTAAAGGAGTTATGAATCCTTGACCCCCATTCCGGTGTACACAATATATCCAGTCATTGAAACTGTTTATATGAACTTGCAGCTTTCCACATGTACCTACCGTAATAAATCTGTTACGAAAGTTCTCAACAATGACAATTTCTGAAAACCAGCATGGGGCATAACTATACTATTTATGAGTCCTTTGCCACTACATCTTCAATACCTCAGAGAACAAGAATTGAAAAACATAAAAGTTATTGAACAAAATGTATTTTTTTTTTAAACCTAACAAGGGACATAATTCCAAGAGTTTTGAACCCTTGGCCCCTGTTCCAATATACAAACTACAACCAGTCATTGTTCATATTAAGCATGTGGGTCCCATGGTGGGGCTATTGTTGGCCCATAGGCTATAATTTGAACAATTTTGGAAAAAATCCACTAAAAGGTAACTTCATATCAAATATTAAAGATCTGGGCCTTCTGGTTTCAGACATGATTTTTTAAGGTTTTCCCTGTAAGTCTATGTAAAACAAGTGAGCCCCAGGGCGGGGCCATTTTTGGCCCCAAGGCTATAATTTGAATAATCTTGGTGGAGGTCCACTAGATGAAACTTCATACCAAATATCAAAGACCTGGGCCTTCTGGTTTCAGACAAGAAGATTTTTAAAGATTTTCCCTGTATATGTCAATGTAAAACATGTGGACCCCGGGGCAGAGCGATTTTTGGGCCTAAGATTATAATTTGAACAATCTTGGTAGAGGTCCAGTAGATGAAGCTTTATTCCAAATATAAAAGACCTGGGCCATGTGGTTTCAGATGAGATGATTTTTAAAGGTTTTCCCTATATATGAACAATGTAAAACATGTGGGCCCCAGGGGTGGGGCCATTTTTTCGCCCCAACTTTATAATTTGAACAATCTTGGTAGAGGTCAACTAGATAAAGCTTCGCACTAAATATCAAAGTCCTGGGTCTTCTGGATTCAGACAAGATTTTTTTACGTTTTTCCCTAGATAAGTCTATGTAAAACATAATTATGAGCTCCGAGGCCAGCCTCGGTAGCTCAGTCGAATGCGCGTCTGACTGGTGATCAGGAGGACCAGTTCAATACCTGCCTGGGTCGGCAACATTCTTTCGTGGAGACTGATCATAAAATCTTTTCTACGGTCATTCTCTCCCTTCTGCTGATTAAAGAAGTGCTGTTGTCAATTTCTGGCAAAAAAATGTGCACTGCACTGGTTAACCGCTTACATATAAGCCTGCCCAGGAAAAGTGTGAATAGGTAAACTGACCGGCTCAAAACTGACCTAAAATAGTGTTTACTTGGCTGTTAAACTCCAATACAAACAAACAAACATATGGACCCCTGGGCGGGGCCATTTTTGGCCCTAAGATTATAATTTGAACAATCTTGGTAGAGGTCCACTAGATGAAGCTTTACACCAAATATCAAAGACCTGGGCATTGTGGTTTACATGATATTTTTAAACATTTTCCCTATATAAGTCTATGAAAACATGTGGGGCACGGGGCAGGCCATTTTTTGGCCCCAACGTTACAATTTGAACATTCTTGGTAGAGGCTTGGTACCAAATGACAAAGTCCTGGGCCTAATGGTTTCAGACAAGAAGATTTTTTTTCCAGGTTTTCCCTAGATAAATCTATGTAAAACATGTTGGCCCCAGGGCAGGGCCATTTTTTGGGCCAAAAATCTTGGTAGAGGTCCACTAGATGAAAATATCAAATATCAAAGTCCTGGGCCTTCTGGTGGCAGACAAGAATTTTCTTTAAAGGTTTTCTCTAGATAAATCTATGTAAAACATGTGGGCCCCAGGGCAGGGCCATTTTTGGCCCAAAGGCTATAATTGGAACAATCTTGGTAGAGGTCCACTATATGAAGCTTTTTACCAAATATCAAAGATCTGGATCTTGCGGTTTCAGAGAATAAGATATTTTAAGTTTTCAGTTGAAAAATCTATTTTTAGCTCCTGTGACCTAGATGTGCAATGGACCGAAACCGTTTGACCATCTTTGAAAGAGGACCAAGTAAGGACCATTCCTGTGTGAAGTTTGGTCAAAATCTGATCAGTGGATTTGAAACAATTGTTTATGGATGGATGCACCCACACACGGACAGATAGGCAGGCACTGACAACAGACAAAATCTGATCACAAAAGCTCACCTTGTCACTATGTGACAGGTGAGCTAAAAATAAAGTGGCTATCGCCCGGACAACATTTTCACAATCATAAGTCTGGGGAGGGAAGGGCAAGTTACTCCGACACAAACATTCCCATCAGCCCCAAATTCGAACTCGTCCAAATTTTATGGCTGTCCTCATTACCTACAAGTTTGATGCTGATCCAATAAATAATAAAGTTGCTATTGGTTGGACAACAAATGTAAATGAAGGATGACAGACGGACAATGGGGTATTAATGATAGCTACTCAAAACGTTTACTTACCAGATGCATTTTTGTAATCCAAATTCGGGGCTGTCTGATACCCAGTAGTTTGTGGGGGTGGATGTAAAAAGTCAATCTGAAAAAAAATTGCGCGTGCATCACCACAGTATAATAATACATATTTATTTCAAGTTTCATTTAATTCCATGCAATAGTTGCTGAGAAACGGTTCTGGACAAAGTGTGACGGACGGACGGAAGGACGGAAGGACGGAGGGACGGATGGACGGACGGACGGAAGGACGGATGGACGGACGGACGGAAGGACGGACGGACGGACGGACGGACA
The DNA here is from genome assembly GCA_963580285.1 of Lucinisca nassula. Taxonomy (NCBI): domain Eukaryota; kingdom Metazoa; phylum Mollusca; class Bivalvia; order Lucinida; family Lucinidae; genus Lucinisca; species Lucinisca nassula. The sequence continues at coordinate 139,845,144 of OY757016.1, read as the reverse complement.
ACGCCAAAACTATATCCCTCCGCCTTCGGCGGGGGATAATTAATAATATACCTACCCATCACTACAATTATAGCCTTTTAACCAGACGCAGCTCTGGGACAGTCTGGCAAAAAAAATCCACCAGAAAATGCCACAGGCATGCCAATCTCCATGAACGCCTCACGTGACTTCCCTAGAGACACGTCCCGATTGGTTGCCGAGGTCACATGCCTAATACGGCCAATCGGCAGTCGTTAACGGGTCACGTGACCCTAATCTCGCGCTCAGCTCGAGAACAAAGACATATTTCAATCAGATAATTTAAAATATTTCAGGCGGGGCTGAGAGGTGGGACATGTCATTGTAGTGATGGGTAGGTAACTAGGTATATTATTAATTAAAATTAATTTTACATTAAAAATATCATTTTAATATCAAATATAACTACCCATCACTACAATTATAGCCTGAATTCAAAGCAAGTGGAGGGTTGGATGAAAATTAAAGTTATACATACCCAACTCCTCTGACCTTGGTTGTTTTTCCCTTTTTGATCCCTCCATAGATGGCAGCGTAAGAGGGATCCACCATGACTGCCAGTGATCCAAATCCAAAATTCCCATAAGCGAGAAGGTAAATGGAAAGGGACCAGAGTCAAAAAAGAAGGTTCACACCTATTCAAACAGGCTAACAAACAACCAAGGAAATAAGATCCTACAATTAGTGCTTCTCAGTAATAGACTGAGAAGCTACTAATCTACCCAAGGAATGAGTATCGCTACGAATGGGGGCCAAATTCCTCAGGTAAAAAGATGAAAAATTGGAATTGGAACGCCAATAAGCTGCACGACAAATGTCCTCAAGAGAAATGGAGTTCCAATAAGCCCAAGATGTAGAAAGAGCCCTGACTTCATGAGCCGAGATCTTCATGAATGTTAACTGAGCAGAAGTGAGATTGGCATAAGCATGCTTAATCACTTTACAAATCCACCTTGAAATAGAGGCAGGAGAAATATCTCCTGAACCCTTGATAGGAATGAAAAGTCGGTCACGATTAGCTCGAATAGATCTAGAAGCTCTGATGTAAAAACGTAAGGCTCGAACTGGACACAAAAGTTTCTCATCAGCATCCGATCCACAAATCTTGGAAATACCAGGAATTAAAATAGGTTCCGCCATAGAAGCAGGAAGCTGACTTTTAGCCAGAAACCCAGGTTGAATGAGAAGTGAAATAGAGTCATTGTTCTTATCATATCTGAAACAACCCTCTGCAATTGATAATGCATGAATCTCACTCCTTCTACGAGCTGAAGCAAAAGCTAAAAGAAATACAGCCTTATGAGTTAGATGATCAAAAGAGGCTGCCTTCAAAGGTTCGTAAGGAGGCTTAGTTAAAGACCACAATACACATGTAAGGTTCCATTTTGGGGCCAAGGACCTGGAAATCGGTCGGCGTAGTGCAAAACCCTTAATTAAGTCGGTGATAATGGGGTTTAATGAAATATCTGAAGCCGCCGAATATTTTAATGTGTTTGAGATAACTGATCTGTACCCTTTAATAGAAGAAATAGACAACTTAAGGGTAGAGAACAGGTAACAAAAGAAATCCACCAAAGCCTCTAAAGAGGGATTGACTGGATTCATTTTCCTTTCCTTACACCAACTGGTAAAAACTTTCCATCTTCCAGAGTAAACCTTGAGAGTGCAGCTCCGTCTAGATTTGGAGATACCGTATTCGGGTGTGTATTACCCGCATTTGCGTACTACCCGCACCCCCATTTTTTTTGCCAAAATCTGGGGAAAAACTGTTATACTGTTGTATTACCCGCATGGAACATTTGCTGAAATTTTGGTGGATGCGTAAGTGAGAAAAAGTAAGAATTTGGCCGGTTTTTGTAGCACACAACGGAACGCGCGATCGTCTTCAAAAGGCGGGAAAATGCACGTGCGTGCGAGTATCACCAGAAAGCATGTATTTTGATTAAAATGTTGAAAAAACTTTACCTGTTCACCAGTGTTATTTATTTATTAACCCACATATGCCCGCGGCACTTTTTTGGGACATCGGCAAACAGTGCAGTCCCAGATCAGACGCCTCAGAAAGACGCCACAGACGTTTCTTTTTAGGGACATCGGCAAACAGTGCAGTCCCAGATCAGACACCTCAGAAAGACGCCGAAGATGTCTGATTTGGATTTACACTGTTTATTGATTTATAACGGTTCAATTATGACACTATTGTTAATCCCTGTCATATAATTGCCACCCTGCGGTGCGTGTCGATAAGGTGTGAAAATATGGTCAAGTTATGTCTCTAATTTGCGTTTATTCCCCAATCATAAAATTTAATCCGCAATCAGTGTGAAAATTATTTAATTGCTCCTAAGACGAGTTGCTACGACTATTCTGCTATCTCGTGAATGGTTATGTTTTGGCGCCAAATAGCAGACGCTTGGCGAGAAAAGTTGAACTCTTTGTGTTAACACATCTGTATTCTGTTGTTGGTTATTGACACGGAGCTTACGGAAAGCGCTGTTTTGCTAGCGAGAATACTTTTACCGTTTCAAAACATTTCTTATGAGACAGATACGCCCCATTAAGCTAAAACAATAGACACGTGTGGGGTTGCTGGGGTACGATGACGTCATTTACCGATCGCGTGCAGAAAAAAAACTAGCGGTGATTTGTGGGCGGCGGTTTGGATGCCGGGAAACTTTGATGTTCGCATTGAACTTGCTTGTTTATTTTGTTTAAAATCAGAGTTTTAGGAATAATACTCACAAAATCGGGCTTGCTAGTAATAGAGATTGTTATATTACTCAAGTGTAAGTAAAATTGAGTGGACAAGTAAACGTTATTTATGTCGGGAATCGTAAAAGGATAGAGCATAACATGAGATGCATCGTATTTTCAGCTGTAAAAAGTAAAAATAAAATGGTCCAAAAATAATTCGCGCGGATTACCCGCACCTAGAACTTGGGCCTGTAATTTGAGGGAAAAAACTGCGGGTAATACACGCCCGAATATGGTACACTCGGAAGCAAACTCAGAAAAGTGTCTACCTCTGATTTGATTCCTGACAACATCCAGGCGTGTAGGTGAAGCATTCCCGGATTGGAATGGAGTGCTTGACCTACATTTTGCGATACTATATCTGGAACTACTGGAAGACGGATTGGAAGTCTTGAGACTAGGCTCAGTATGACTGAAAACCAAGATCTCTGAGGCCATAGAGGCGCAATCAGAATGACTCGGCTTCTGGACACTTTGATTTTCTCTAGAACTAGAGGGACTATCTTGAATGGTGGAAACGCATATGCAAAAGGGGTCCCCCAATCCAGAGATATTGCATCTACTGCACATGTTCTGTGATCTGGAACTGGAGATACAAACAATGGAAGTTGATTGTTGAACCGAGTTGAGAAACACACGGGAGAGAACAGATGGATTCAACATCCATTCTGTGGAAAGAACACCATCTGCTCTCGAAAGGCCATCTGCAATTACGTTTAGTCTGCCCGGAATGTGTCTCACTTGAATTGACATTCATTCCTGATGACACCAAGTTAGAATCTTCCATGTCAGAGCACACAGGGAGGAGGAATGAGTCCTTCCCCCCCCCCCTGTTTCCGGAGAAACGATACTACAGTCAAATTGTCCGAAGAAATCATTATGCAACTGTTTTTCAGATGAAACTTGAAGTGCTGAAGAGCAAGGAAAATTGCCTGAAGTTCCAGATTGTTTATGTGAAACCCCGCCGTTTCCGGGCCCCAAGAGCCATGAACAACTAAACCCTGAGGTTCGAGATGCACCCCCCAACCCGATAGGCTGGCATCCGAAAATAGATGAAACTGGGGTTAAGGATCTAGAAGAGGAATCCCCTTTTGGTAAATGGAGGGATTCATCCACCACTTCAGAGCAACTCGAAACTCTGGTGATAAAGGAATCAATTGCTCTAGATCGTCTCGATGGGGTCTCCAGTAATACAGAAGATAAAACTGGAGAGGTCTGAGGTGAAGTCTGCCCAGAGGAACCAGGTCTGCTGCAGCATTCAGAGTTCCTAACAGGGACAACAAACTCCTGGCTGACATGGACCGGAGATTGTAAGACTGGAAAAGGAGAAGAAGTATCTTGTTGATACGCTCCTCCGGGACCTTTACTACCCCCAGATGAGTTAGGAATCTCATTCCCACATAAACGAAATCCTGGGATGGAATTAATTCCGACTTCTCCAAATTTGGAATGAGACCTAGATTCACAATCACCTGCCAAGTTAGGTGAAGATCTGATAAAAGGTCGACTTTGGAAAGATGGTGACAAAGCCAATCGTCGAAATATTGCAAGAGATTGGGGCCCAATTCTCTGATATGAGCTGCTACAATTTCCATTAAATTGGTGAACAGGAAAGGAGCCGTTGAGATTCCAAAAGAAAGACAACGGAACTGATACACGACCCCATCCAAGGTGAAACGAAGGTATTTGCGGGATGACCTGTGGATGGGGATGTGTAAGTAAGCGTCCTTTAAATCTATGGAAATCGCCCACGAATTGGGAGGAATGGCCTGACGAATCGAGGACAAGGTTTCCATTTTGAAATGATCGACTCGCATCATCTTGTTTAAGTGTGAGAGGTCGATGATGAGTCGATTCTTCCCATTTTTCTTCTCGACCAGAAAAATCCGACTGTAAAAGCCTGGGGAAAGTGGATCTTTTACCACCTCTACTGCTTTCTTTCCGAGAAGAACCCTTACCTCTTCCAACAAAAGTTTCTGTTTTTTTGATACTGTTTACTGGAAACAGAATTGGAGATTGGGAAAGGGGAGGATTTCGTACAAACGGAATCCTGTACCCCTTTCTCAAAATTGATAAAGCCCAAACATCTTTGGTGATAGAAGCCCAGGCTTGATGGAACTGAAATAGCCTGGCTCCTACTGGCAGAAGAGGAAGAGGAAGGGAAGGAAGATAGTCATTTTTTTGACTTGGATCTTCCTCTGTAGGGAAGTTTCGTTCCAGTCCGACCTCTGGAACGAAAGGACCGTCCCCCTAGATCTGAGAATGATCTTTTAGTAGATGTGAACTGATTGAGATCTTCCCGTCGGGGGCGTTTTGCACTTGAACTGTCACGGGAAGTAGTCGAAGAGCGTCTCTTGGTTGCGGCACCTGAGCTTGATACGCTCTCCGAAAACTTAAAAAAAGACGAGTGCTGACAGTCTTTGAAGTTTGAATCTAAAACATTTGGAAGACATGGTCCGAATAGAGTTTTAGAATCAAGTGGCGCGGCTCTAAGTTTTTGCTTACTATGATCAGTTAAAACTGAACAAGTTTCAAGAGTAGCATTGCGCCTAATATGCAACACGGTAGCAGAGAAGGCAATAGCTATAACCATGGCATGTTTGAATGACCGGGAAATAGACAAGGGCATTTGATTAGCAGCTCGAAGGTCGGAATGCTCTTGACTGATGGCAGTGTGGGCAGAACGAGAAAACCAGTCGCCATGAGAACCCACATTAATAAGTAACCTGGTAAGACGCTCCAATGTTTCCAGCGTCGAAACAGGAAGTGATGCCAAATTCCCTGACGTCATATCTACAGAACCTGAATCTGGGTCCAGCTTTGGAACTTCTGAGGGCCAAAATTGGTTGTGTGATTGATAACAACTGAAAGGTATGTGCTTTCTTAGAGTCTTTAAATTAACTGACCACTTCGATTTAAATCTGGTGGATTTTTTTTTTTTGTCAGACTGTCCCAGAGCTGCGTCTGGTTAAAAGGCTATAATTGTAGTGATGGGTAGTTATATTTGATATTAAAACTAGTGGGCTCTGTTGTAGGGGCATTTTTGGTGCCAGGGCTATAATTTGAACAATCTCTGTAGAGGTCCACTAGATGAAGCTTCATGCCAAACATCAAAGACCTGGGCCTTCTGGTTTCAGACAAGAAGAGTTTTAAAGGTTTTTCCTATATAAGCCTTGGCCCCCATCCATAGGGGCTTGAAGAAATATATGGGCTGCATGATGCTTCCACGCAGAGCTGAATTCGGCCCGCACACTAGTACAGGTAAACCGCTTAGAGGATCTAAGCCTGTCCAGGAACCGCGGTGCGAGGCGGACCATCCATGCTAATAAACCATATTGGTTTCATTGGGTGACAGGGCTTGAGATGTCATTTCATCTCAATGTCGGGTAAAAGTCCCACAAAATTGGAAGCAACGTCTCCAAAATGACCTTTACAGTGTTGACAGGGACGTTAAACCACAAATCAACCAACCAACCTATATAAGCCTATGTAAAACTAGTGGGTCCTGGAGCAGGGACACTTTTTGCCCCAAGGCTATTATTTTAACAATCTTGTTAGAGGTCCATTAACTGAAGCTCCATACTTCATATCAAAGACCTGGGCCTTCTGGTTTCAGACAAGAAGATTTTTAAAGGTCATTTCTGTATACGCCTATGTGAAACCAGTTGGCCCCGGCGCGGGGGCATTGTTGGCCTCAGGACTTAATTTGGAACAATCTTGGTAGAGGTCCACTAGATGAAGCTTCATGCCAAATATCAAAGACCTGGGCCTTCTGGTTTCAGACAAGAAGATTATTAAAGGTTTTCCCTATATACCCCTATGTGAAACCAGTGGGCCCTGGCGCGGGTGCCTTTTTGGCCCCAGGACTATATTTAAAACAATCTTGGTAGAGGTCCACCAGATGGAGCTTCATACCAAATATCAAAGACCTGGGCCTTCTGGTTTCAGACAAGAAGATTTTTAAAGGTTTTCCCTATATACCCCTATGTGAAACCTGTGGGCCCTGACGCAGGGGCATTTTTGGCCCCAGGACTATATTTTGAACAATGTTGGTAGATGTCCACCAGATGAAACTTCATACCAAATATCAAAGACCTGGGCCTTCTGGTTTCAGACAAGAAGATTTTTAAAGGTTTTCCCTATATACCCCTATGTGAAACCAGTGGGCCCTGGCGCGGGTGCCTTTTTGGCCCCAGGACTATATTTAAAACAATCTTGGTAGAGGTCCACCAGATGGAGCTTCATACCAAATATCAAAGACCTGGGCCTTCTGGTTTCAGACAAGAAGATTTTTAAAGGTTTTCTCCATATAAGTCTATGTAAAACTGGTGGGCCCCGGCGCGGGGCCATTTTTGGCCCCAGGGCTTTAATTTGAACAATCTAAGTAGAGGTCCACTAGATGAAGCTTCATGCCAAATATCAAAGACCTGGGCCTTCTGGTTTCAAACAAGAAGATTTTTAAAGGTTTTCCCTATATACGCCTATGTGATAGCAGTGGGCCTTGGCGCAGGGGCATTTTTGGCCCCGGGACTATAGTTTGAACAATGTTGGTAGATGTCCACTAGATGAAGCTTCATGCCAAATATCAAAGACCTGGGCCTTCTGGTTTCAGACAAAAAGATTTTAAAGGTTTTCTCCATATAAGTCTATGCAAAACTGGTGGGCCCCGGCGCGGGGCCATTTTTGAACAATCTTGGTAGAGGTTCACTAGATGAAGCTTCACATCAAATATTGAAGACCTGGGCCTTGCGGTTTCAGAGGAGAAGATTTTTTAAGTTTTCATTAAAAAAAATCTATTTTTAGCTCCTGTGACCTTGATGTGCAACGGACCAGAACCATTTGAACAACTTTGATAGGGGACCACCTAAGGTTCATTCCTGTGAAGTTTGGTTAAAATCCAAAATCCGATCAATGGTTTAGGAGATGTCATTTGAAGAAAAAGTTTACGGACGCACGCAGGGACGATTGACAAAAAGTGATCACAAGAAGAAAACGAAAACAAGATGGCATTGAATACTGTATCAATGAAAAGGTAGGTTGTACAAAGTGGAGTGGAGGCTTTGAGCAAGTTTGGTTGACAAGGACCCAGGAACATTTCTGTGAAGGTATGTCAAAGTCTCTTGCTGTTTTGGAGTAGAAGTTATTTTAAGGTTTGAATATTTTTAGCTCTGGAAGTTAGCAAAAGGACTTTGAGCAATTTTGTTAAAGGGTCACCCATGAAACATTCCTATGAAATTGTTTCCTTTTAGAAGAAAAAAATCTTTTTTTCTATTTTAAGCTCTTGCGAAGAGTGAAAAAAAAATGAGCAATTATTACAGCTGGGTACCCAAAAATTATTCTTTTGAAATAATTTATACATCAATCCACTTGTTTAGGATGCAAAGTCATTTAAAAGCTTTTTTTTGTTTTGTTTTTTTTTCTTTTTTTTTGGGGGGGGGGGGGGGGGGGGAGGGGGCTCTATTTTAAGCACTGGCAACCACCTTGTTTAGCAGTGTGGAATAATTTGAGCAACTTTGGAAAAGGGTTGCCCAAGTAAGATTCCTATTTCAAAATCCATTCATAAGTTTAAAAGTGGATTTTTCTATTTTTAGCACTGGCAGCCATCTTGTTCATAGGAGAGGGGCAGTTTTGGCCATTTCAGTAGAAGTTAGGTCACCTAAGGAACATTCCTATGGAATTAATTCAAAATCCACCCACAGGCCTAGGAGGATCGCCTTTAAAGGCATTTATTTCTCTAACAGAAGCACTGACAGGTTTTATTGCCCATTGTGATAAGCTGTGGTCCTTAATTGGGTGATTAATCCTTTGACTGAGGCAACTAAAGGGAAATCAATTATCTACATGAAAAAGTCACTTTTGCTAAAGATTGAATAACATTAAAAAATAGTTGATTCATTCAGAATTTATACCACTAAATAAAATACTTAAAGTTTGAAAAAGGAATATGTTTTATAAGACAAGAGGGCCATGATGGCCCTGTATCACTCACCTAAATCATGCTGTGCAAATCAAACAGTAGGTAATATAATGTGGAGTGGAGGGTTTGTGCAATTTCAGTTGATGGTGAGGAACATTTTTGTGAAATTATTTCAAAATCAGTCTAGCTGTTTAGTAGGTCATTTAAAGGCTTTTATATTTTCAACTCTGGGGCCCATCATGTGCAGTGGAGCAAAAATATTTTGAGCAATTTTGTCAGAGGGGTCACCCATGCAACATTCCTGTGATATTTTTTTCAAAATCCATCCACCAGTTTAGGAGAAGATGTTGTATTTTAGCTCTTGTGGCCATATTCATCTGAGCAGAACAGTTGGGGCAATTTTGGTAGAGGGTCACTCAAGGAACATTCCTGTGTAATTATTTCAAAATCTATCCACTGGTTAAGGAGTAGAAGTCTTTTAAATGTTTTTTCTACCAAAAATGGATGCAAATCTTAAAAACATATTCAATCTTCAGTGCAATCTGAATATAACACTACATAATTTATTTTCGTACATTACGGCCTCCAGCCCAAAATACAGAATACCATGGTATACAAACTGAGGTCACATCAACAAATAGTGTTCTATACTAAATTATTGAGTGTGGTGTGGATTAATTAGTATCTGAGCCAGCACACAGCAGTGTGTTCAGTTCCTACAGTTTACTTATATGCTCATTGTAGGTAATCAGCCAGGACACAGCAGTGTGTTCAGTTCCTACAGTTTACTTATATGCTCATTGTAGATAATCAGCTAGGACACAGCAGTGTGTTCAGTTCCTACAGTTTACTTATATGCTCATTGTAGATAATCAGCCATGACACAGCAGTGCGTTCAGTTCCTACAGTTTACTTATATGCTCATTGTAGGTAATCAGCCAGGACACAGCAGTGTGTTCAGTTCCTACAGTTTACTTATATGCTCATTGTAGTTACTCAGCCAGGACACAGCAGTGTGTTCAGTTCCTACAGTTTACTTATGCACTCATTGTAGGTAATCAGCCAGGACACAGCAGTGTGTTCAGTTCCTACAGTTTACTTATATGCTCATTGTAGATAATCAGCCAGGACACAGCAGTGTGTTCAGTTCCTACAGTTTACTTATAATGCTCATTGTAGATAATCAGCCAGGACACAGCAGTGTGTGCAGTTCCTACAGTTTACTTATATGCTCATTGTAGATAATCAGCCAGGACACAGCAGTGTGTTCAGTTCCTACAGTTTACTTATATGTTCATTATAGGTAATCAGCCAGGACACAGCAGTGTGTTCAGTTCCTACAGTTTACTTATATGCTCATTGAAGGTAATCAGCCTGGACACAGCAGTGTGTTCAGTTCCTACAGTTTACTTATGTGCTCATTGTAGGTAATCAACCAGGACACAGCAGTGTGTTCAGTTCCTACAGTTTACTTATAATGCTCATTGTAGATAATCAGCCAGGACACAGCAGTGTGTTCAGTTCCTACAGTTTACTTATAATGCTCATTGTAGATAATCAGCCAGGACACAGCAGTGTGTTCAGTTCCTACAGTTTACATATATGCTAATTGTAGATAATCAGCCAGGACAAAGCAGTGTGTTCAGTTGAATCAGTTCCTCCAGTTTACATATATGCCCATTGTAGATAATCAGCCAGGAAACATCAGTGTGTTCAGTTCCTACAGTTTACATATATGCTCATTGTAGATAATCAGCCAGAACATAGCAGTGTGTTCAGTTCCTACAATTTACATATATGCCCCTTGTAGATAATCAGCCAGGACACAGCAGTGTGTTCAGTTCCTAAAGTTTACATATATGCTCATTGTAGATAATCAGCCAGGACACAGCAGTGTGTTCAGTTCCTACAGTTTATATATAACAAGCAAATTCGTTGAATTGATATCCCCCGCCGAATGGGTTTTTCGTGTAGAATGGCAAGAAAATATATCTGGCCAAAATTGAGGATGGTTCTCAGAAGCAAACTAGGGACAATGAGGAAGGGCCCCGCTGAACATTTACTCCCTGGATGAGAGGCTGTACCCTGACCTACTGACCTAATTATCAGTAGAGATTAACTTGTCTGTCAAAGTTGAGGTTTATTTACCTGTTATGTGGTTTCAAGGATACCAAAATAAAATTCGCGAATATTAAAAAAACCCGATATAATCACCGAATAGGCAAAATTCCTCAATTTCAATCATTTAAGGGGAAATAACTCTGGATAAAAAAGTCAATCCAGGTAAATCCGAAAAAAAAATTGCGCGTGCATCACGGCAGCATAATAATACAAATTTATTTCAAGTTTCATTTTATTCCATGCAAAAGTTGCTGAGAAGCGGTCCCAGACAAAGTGAGACGACGAAAAATCCAGAATTTTAATCATTTAAGGGGCCATAACTCTGGGTGTAAAAAGTCAATCCGAAAAAAAAAATTTGTACGTGCATCACCACAGCATAATAATACATATTTATTTCAAGTTTCATATAATTCCAAGCAATAGTTGCTGAGAAACAGTTCCCGACAAAAAAGTGAGACGACGAAAAATCCAGGATTACAATCATTTAAGGGGCCATAACTCTGGATGTAAAAAGTAAATCCGGAAAAAAAATGCGCGTGCATCACCACAGCATAATAATACATATTTATTTCAAGTTTCATTTAATTCCATGCAATAGTTGCTGAGAAACGGTTCCGGACAAAGTGAGACGACGAAAAATCCAGAATTTCGATCATTTAAGGGGCCATAACTCTGGATGTAAAAAGTCAATCCAGAAAAAAATTGCGCGTGCATCACCGCAGCATAATAATACATATTTATTTCACGTTTCATTTAATTCCATGTAATAGTTGCTGAGAAACAGTTCCGGACAAAGTGAGATGACGAAAAAATCCAGAATTTCAATCATTTAAGGGGCCATAACTCTGGATGTAAAAAGTCAATCCGAAAAAAAATTGCGCGTGCATCACTGCAGCATAATAATACATATTTATTTCAATTTTCATTTAATTCCATGCAATAGTTGCTGAGAAACGGTTCCGGACAAAGTGAGACGACGAAAAATCCAGAATTTCAATCATTCAAGGGGCCATAACTCTGGATGTAAAAAGTCAATCCGAAAAAAAATTGCGCGTGCATCACCACAGCATAATAATACATATTTATTTCAAGTTTCATTTAATTCCATGCAATAGTTGCTGAGAAACGGTTCCGGACAAAAAAGTGTGACGGACGGACGGAAGGACGGACGGACGGACGGAAGGACGGATGGAAGGACGGACGGAAGGACGGACGGACGGACAACGCCAAATCTATATCCCTCCGCCTTCGGCGGGGGATAATTATGCCCATTGTAGATAATCAGCCAGGACACAGCAGTGTGTTCAGTTCCTACAGTTTACATAATGCCCATTGTAGATAATCAACCTGCACATATGCAGAGTCTGATCTGAGTCTTCACTGTATGCTTTGGATAAGTAAGGTCCCAGGGGAAATTATTGCAAATCGTTCATATACTCATCTTATCTGTTCTGCTACTCATGAATTGGTAAACCGTAGCATTTCTCAAATGTGATTAAGACTGGTCATTGTCAGAAATGATAGACAAACTATTAAACTATTGATTTTCCTAAAGGAGGCCCCTTGTTCAGCAGTGTGAAACGGTTTGAGCAATTTGGGCTATGGTCACCAAAGGAACATTCCTGTGAAATTATTTTAAAGTCCATCCACCAGTTTAGGAACAGAGGATGTTTAAATAATTTTCTATTTTGAGAAATTCTGGTAGAGGGTCATCCAAGGAACATTCGAGTAAAACTATTTCAAAATCCATCAACTGGTTTAGGAGAAGATGCGTAAAGTTTCTTTTTTGGTGGCCATCATGTTCATCAGAATGGGAAGGTTTGAGAAATTCTGGCAGAGGATCACCTAAGGAACATTCCAGTCAATTTATTTCAAAAACATCCATCAGTTTAGGAGAAGAATAGAAGTGGAGGCAAAGTTGCTATTTTTTGCCATGGTGGCAATCTTGATCATTGGAGAGGAACTGTTTGGGCAATTTTAGTACAGGGTCACCCAAGGATCAGTCCTTTGAATTTTTTTTTTCAAAATCCATCCACTGATTAGGGAGAAGTCATTTAAAGGTTTTTTCTATATTTTTGGGTCTAGCAGCTATCTTGTTCATCAGAGCAGAAAAGTTTGAGAAATTTTGGTAGAGGTCACCCAAGGAACATTCTTATAAAATTAAAATCCATCTACAGGTTTTGGAGGAGAAATTGTTTAAACATTTTTTTCTGTTTTAGCTCTGGAGGCCATCTTATTCATCCAAGCAAAACGGGTTGAGCAATTCTGGTACTTAGTGGTAGAGGGTCACCCGAGGAACATTTCTATAAAAATCAGTTAAAAATCCATCCAACGGTTAAGGAGAACTCAAGATTTTTTTGTTTTTAGCCCAGGTGGCTATCATGTTCATCAGAGTGGAATGGTTGGAGCAATTTTAGTAGCAGGTCACCAAATGAACATTCCTGTGAAATCTTTTCAAAATCCATCCACTGGTTAAGGAGGAGAAGTCATTGAATTGTTTTTCTATTATTAGCTCTGAATCAGAATCAGAATTGTTACTGGTTACACGTCAAATGACATTCATACACCAGAACCTGTGATAGCGGACATTAGTCCCTAGCTCTAACCAAAGAGGTAAACTTAGCTACACAATTCTCAGCACCTTCAGCTGTCGAAATAATTGAATCGGGAAGGGCATTCCAATCTCCAATGGTTCGGGCGAAGAACAATTCTTGATAAATGTCAGTTCTTGTAGTAAACGTCTGAAACGCCTTTGAATGGTTCTGAGAAATCAGAAATAAATTATTGGTTTAGACTCATATTCTAGACAGGTTTTTAACTATTTGGACCCCATTTTGATTTAGATCAGTCTTTGAATTGACTGCCTATTTGAAATTCGCAAAATTGCAGTATGTTTTCTCTGGCTTTCTTTGCCGGATCATTACAGGGTCACTGATGAGGCTTTATTAGCCGAAACTACGTAGTATGACCCATCTTCTTTCTTATGAATGTTTTCATTGCTCTTAAAGGAACTCATTTTAGATTTTTATTTCTACAGTGCCTTGCTGGGGGAAAAAGGTCATCTGTTGGAATGTTGGCATGGCAGCCATCTTGAATATTGGAATGGAATGAATATAGTATTTCTGAATCATTATGTCACCCTGATGGCTCTCATCATGTTTCAGCTCAATCTGACTTTCAATGTGTGGTTTGAGTTTTCTTAGCACCAACAGCAACAGCTAAAGTCATATAGAGACAGGACCTCAGTTTAAAGACTCAACAAAGTCTGGAGAAGCCTTGAATCGAACCCCAAAATAGCAGCCAGCTTGGATATTGGAACGGAATGATTTAAGCAAATCTGAATATCCATGTCACCCCAATGCCTCCCATCAAGTGTCAGCTTAATAAAAATTTTGGTTCGGGAGATGTCGCTTAAAGAACTTCAAGATGACCACCATTTTAAATATCAGAAAGGAACGATTTAAGCAAATCTGAATCTCCTTGACCTCTGGATGCCTCCCATCAAGTTTCAATTTGATCAAACCTTTGCCTGGGAAGATGTCCTTTAAAAAATTTCAAGATGGCTGTGAAAATTGGAGGGGAACGTTTCTAAATCTCAATATCGCCCTGATGCCTCCAGTCAAGTTTCAGCTTGAGCAGACCTTTGGTTCAAGAGAAGATCTCTTGTGAAGAATTTCAAGATGGCCGCCATGGCAGCCATTTTGGATATCAGCATCAAACAATTTTAGCAAATCTGAATCTCCCTGTCACCCTAATGCCGCCCATCAAGTTACAGCTCAATCCAACCTTTGGTTCGGGAGGAGATGTCGTTTAAGGAATTTCAAAATGGCCACCATGCGAATCATCTTGGATATCAGGGGCCAGTTGTTCAAAGCATCGTTAGCTTAGCAAGCTCGTTAGTGGTCATATTGTTAACTCTTCTAGCAAGTACAATATAGAAAATTTTGGTTTTTTTGCTGAAAAAATGTGAGCAGCTTTTGCATCTGCAAAAGCTGCTCACATTTTTTCAGCAAAAATTTCAGCATATTTGACGATCAAAATTTTAACGATATGTTAACTAACGTTGGCGTTAGTTTTGAACAACTGGCCCCAGAACAGAATGATTTGAGCAAATCTGAATCTCCATGTTGCCCTGATGCCTGCCATCATGTTTTAGCTAGATTGGACCTTTGGTTCGGGAGGAGATGCCTTTTGAAGAATTTCAAGATGGCCCCATGGTGGTCATCTTGAATACCAGAATGGAACGATTCTAGCAAATCAGAATCTCCATAGCACTAAGATGCCTCCCATCAAGTTTCAGCTTGATCGGACCTTTGGTTCAGGAGGAGATGTCATTTGAAGAAATTCAAGATGGCTGCCCAAATCTGAATCTGCATGTCACCAAGATGCCTCCCAACAAGTATCAGCTAAATCCAACTGCCAGTTCCAGTGGATGGATGGACAACAGACAACAGGACATGACATAAGCTGACCAGGTATTCCTTATACAGTAAGCCAAATTATGAAAAGTATTTTATCATATGACGTCACGTCTGAGAGTGTAATAATGCCATGTAATATTTTCGATAATCCACTAGTGGATTAAATATGCAAATTAGCTAGATGCGTCCCGTAACGTTACATGTTCGACGTCCTTAACGACGTCGCGTTTACTAATGGCGGAATATTGATATTTTGTAAACACTCATGAATAAAATGCGTTTTAAATGTCATATGATAAATAGAATCTTGCATTCGTGCTCATGTATTATTGAATTTATTAAACTCGTTGAGGAAAAAGGATAAAATGTTCGGCAAAGCCTCGCATTTTATCCCTTTTCCTCAACTCGTTTAATAAATTCAATAATACATGAGCACTCATGTAAGATCCTCTATAACCCATTCAGTACCAGAAACCTGTAAAGGGGTACCTTGGCAAACAGTGCAGGCAGGCCCAGAATGCGTCTGTTCAGCCATTTTACAAACAAATTTTGAAGAAAACACAACCTGACACCCCTAAATTTTGAAATGGACTCCGGCCATATACAAGGTGGAAGATTCCATTTGGTGCAATAAGGGTTAAATGTTTGCCAAATACCCGTTTTCGGATATCTGGTACTAAATGGCTTGACCCATTTAGTACCAGAAACCCAAAACGGGCAGAACGCAGCATCTGATCAGGGCCTACACTGTTTACAAAATGTTCAGCCATTTTCGAAATAAATTTTGAAGAAAACACAACATGGCATGCCTAAATTTTAACCTGATATGTATAAGGAGGAAGATTCCATTTGGTACAAAAAGGGTTAATACAACAGAAGCCTACTGAGAAATTGCTTTTTATTATGCATTTTCCATTTTTTCAGAATAATTCAGATGTAGCTTTTTAGTTCTCAATTTAGCCTTTATCCCGCTCAACTAGACAATCCTTACCTTTGCAGACAGTGTAGATCCAGATCAGATCAGAAGCCATCTGATCACAATCTACACTTGTTTGTCATTCAGTTTGCGAAATTAGATGAGTATAATTTATCGACTAGTTTAATTGACTGATCGTCAGAAATGGGTGCGGTAAAATTAAATATTCCGCAGGATAAGGGTTAAATATAGTTCGAACAAATTGACCTGAGACTGGTGAACTCTATTAACATAATTTCACACCCGACTGAATGCATATATTTATCCTCGTCGTTTTCCGAAGATGGCGTTATTGTTATACAATACATAGAGGTCGGTAAATTGGTCGCTATTCATGAGATGCCATAAATTCACGAGAAGTTTACGATAGCCGACATATTAGGCGATAACATTGACTAATTTATTCCTTGCATAAAGGTCAGTCTGATTTCAAATTGTTCTAACTATTGTTGATGTCAGGTTCATTTACTCATCAGTCTCCACCTATGCACTTTTTTTTCGGACAAGTGACATTTGATAAGTTTTTTATTATGTTGGTCAAGCATGTGATTTTGCTATTTACACAGGCCTGCCAAGTTTGACATACATCTTTCAAGCATGGGATTTTGTTGTTTCCACAGGCCTGCAAAGTATGAAATACACCTGTCAAGCATGGAATTTTGCTGTCTCCACAGGCCTGCCAAGTGTGATAAATAGATCTGTCAAGCATTGGATTTTTCTGTTTCAACAGGCCTGTCAAGTATGACATACGTCTGTCAAGCATGGGATTTTGCTGTTTCCAAGGCCTGCCAAATGTGATACATCTTTCAAGCATGGGATCTTGCTGTTTCCACAGGCCTGCCAAGTGACATTCATGTGTCAAGCATGGGGTTTTGCTGTTTCCACAGGCCTGCCAAGTGTGATAAATCTGTCAAGCATGGAATTTTGCTGTTCCCATAGGCCTGCCAAGTATGACATACATCTGTCAAGACCGGCCCCAATAGCTCAGTTTGTAGAGTGTCCGCTCCCGTGAACGGGAGGTCACGGGTTTGATACCGGGCTGCGACATACCAAAGTCGTTAAGAATGGTGCTAGCTGCTCCTCGCTTTGCACTCAGATTTATGGGGTAGAGCTAGGACTGGTCGACCCAGTGTCAGGATAATGTGACTGGGTGTGGTATCATGTAATGTGTCTGGGACATGATACTTCCGTGAGGCAGCACTATAAAAGTGAGCATTGAGCTCCCTGTCTCAACCAGACACGGTCGTGATATGACTGAAAAATTGTTGAAAGCGACGTTAAACACACACACACACACGCACACACACACACACGTCTGTCAAGAGCATGGAATTTTGCTGTTCCCATAGGCCTGCCAAGTATGACATACATCTGACTGAGCAAAAGGACCATTCAACATTCCAAACTAGAACTCAAGGAGTCTACAATTACAAGTACAGTCGAACTTCAATGGCTCGAACACCTTTGGGACCTCGAAAATCTGTTCGAGACAGGGGTAGTTCGAGCCACTGAGATTACTGCCAGGAGGCATAACGAGATACTTTTAGACATCTTTTTGGTGTTCTATAATGAAAATGTATGCTGTGTGCACTCATTAGAATCGCCTCATCGAGGCGATTCTAATGAGTACACACAGCATACATTTGCAAGATAAAGGGCTAAAATTTCCTTAATTATCCCCACAATTTCTTATGCAGAGGATTTCCCTAGGGGCTCAAGAATGGGTTCGACCCATCCATGGTAAACGAGTCATCGGTGTTCGAGCCATCGAAGTTTGACTGTAGATACCTGTCTGTGAAACTTTCAGGTGAATGTCAGCATCTGCCCGACCACCCCAAATTGGCCCTTTTATAGAAATTTTGACATCTGACTCGTTTGGGCACCACTTTTTGCCAGTTGATGGCTTGTTGTAGCATGAATATGACTGAAATGAAAATTGGCAAACGTCCACCAAATGCAGGAATTGCAGTACAATCTAATGGCAATTCATATCTCATTAACACTTTCTGTACTGAATAGAATCTCCCCATATATGTATAAAGCAGGAGTTGAGGAATTTTCAGAAATTTATTCAGAAAATGGTTAAACTTTCTGCAAACATTGAAGGCCCAGATCAGCATTTTGCGGCATCTGATCTGGGCATGCACTGGTTTTGGGGTTTCCCTTATGAGTCAAACTGGAAAAGTCTTACTGAGATAATTTACACTTGTGCTAAACATTCATGATAAGATTTGATTCATAAATCAGGGGCCAGTTGTTCAGAACTAACGACGTCGTTAGTTAACATATCGTAAAAACTTTGAGCATTTATTATGCCAAATTTGCTACTATTTTTGCTGAAAAAATGTGAGCAGCCTTTGCATTCGCAAAAGCTGCTCACATTTTTTTCAGCAAAAATACCAAAATTTTAAATATTAAACTTGCTAGAACAGTTAACAATATGACCACTTACGAGCTCATTAAGCTAACAATGCTTTGAACAACTGGCCCCTGAAGAAAACCATTTACAGTCAAACTCCAATACTCTGAATAGAATTTGCAAAAATGTAAATATGTTCAAGATAAGTCTGTTTTGTATTGGAGTTTAACGGCCCAGTCAACACAATTTTAGGTCATTTTTGAGCCAGTCAGTTTACCTATCCACACTTTTCCTAGGCAGGCTTAAACGTAAGCGGTTAACCAGTACAGTGCTCTTTCTTTCGCCAGAAACTGACAACTGCCCTTCTTGAATCAGCAGAAGGCAGAGAATGACCATAGAAAAGATTTCATGATCAATCTCCACGAAAGAATGTTGCCGACCCAGGCAGATATCGACTGCATCCTCCTGATCACCAGTCAGATGTGCAGCTGACTGAGCTACCAACCATGCCCCTGGGCTCTTTAGCTCCTACAGACTTACCCTGGAAAAAAAAACTTCAAAAATCTTCTTCAAAACCATAAGGCCCAGAGCTTAGATATTTAGTATGTAGCAATGTCAAGTGGTCTCCTATATAAATCTTGCCCACCATGCCCCAGGAGTCTGAACTGGCCATGCCCCAGGGCTCCAAAAATAGCTCCCATGGACTTATAATGGATTAACTTCAAATATCTTCTCTGAAACCACAGACTCTAGATTTTTGATTGATTTGAGGTTTAACATCCCTGTCAGCACAGTGTAGGTCATTCTGGAGACTTTGCTTCCAGTTTTGTGGGACTTTGCCCAACACTGAGATGAAATTACATCTTAAAGTGAATGATCACCTCTATAATATTATTACTTCATTTGCAAGAAAAAGTTACTGTAATGATTAATCTCTGACTTGAATTACCCACTGAAATCTGCTAAGGCAATTAAATCCACAATTAATGGTTGCAGTGAAGCCTTCAGGCAGCGGCCATATTTTCCCCAAGGTAAGCCAAATGTTTTCCCAGAGTGCTAGCTGTTTGCTAAAATCCTGACCGCATGGAGACCATTGAAGCTCTATATCTCTCTATGTAGCTACTAAAGGAGGAGTAATGAGGCTCTCTAATCAGGTTGCATTCTCAAAAATCCTTAAACAGGCTGTCAGTTCAGGATCTTACATACAGGCTTACATGGCGGCCGTAAAACGTCTCCCCGTACATCAACCATAGTGCAGTTTATATTTTACTTTTGGTCCTTTGAGATCAGCGTGAATATTCTTAGAAATCGGAAGTAAATTATTGGTTTAGACTCGTATTCTAGACAGGTTTTTAATTATTTGGACCCCATTTTGATTTATATCAGTCTTTGAATCGACTGCCTATTCGAAATTCGCAAAATTGCAGTATGTTTTCTCTGGCTTTCTTTGCCGGATCATTACAGGGTCACTGATGAGGCTTTATTAGCCGAAACTACGTAGTATGACCCATCTTCTTTCTTATGAATGTTTTCATTGCTCTTAAAGGAACTCATTTTTTGTTTTTTATTCATTATGTCTTTGGATGAAAATAAAGACTTTGAATATAGTTTTCCTGAGTTTAGTGCTATTGGTTTCATTGGGTGGCATTCATCTCAATGTCGGGTAAAAGTCCCACAAAATTGGAAGCTGCATCTCCAAAATGCCCTAAATAGTTTTGATGGGAATGTTAAACATCAATTAAAACAAACAAAACCTGTTCTACCGTAAAATTTCCTACAAAACAATTGTTTTCTGTAATCCATGTCTGATCTTCAGTTAATCACTTTGTATTTCAGACCTTGTATTTACAGCTCCTACACCTGTACATGGTTTGCATAAAATCAAGGGCTTTATGTGATAATGAAACAATAAATTATGGGTACTCAAAGGAATCGCCTCATTGAGTATCCACAATCTATGCTTCAAACTGAATTAACCCATTTAGTACCAGAAACCCCAAAAGAGGTACACTGGCAAACAATGCAGGCCCGGATCAGACGCCGCAGAACACAGAGTCTGATCAGGGCTTACACTGTTTGCAAAGTGTTCAGCCATTTTCCTAATAAATTTTGAGGAAAAAACACAACCTGACAGCCCTACATTTTGAAATGGACTCCTGGTATATATAAGGAGGAAGATTCCATTTGCCACAAAAGGGTTAAGACAAATATCACAAAATACCATGTGAAATGCCATGAAATATTACCTAAAATTGTCAAGGCATGCTTAGATAATGATTGGTTAAATGATACTGATAGGCATTAATTAATTTTAAGAAAAGAACAGGAACAAGTAGTCAACAAATCGAAAACAGTTGTCTTCAAAATCTTAAGCAAAAACAATGTTATGCTTGATGTTGAGATTCCCTGTTCTAAGATTATGTATCAATTTTTCACATACATCACATGAACAAGTCCGTGAAACGAACACTCCCTTACACCCCCACTTTATGTAGAGAAAACTGGGGTCTAGGGGGTTATTCATTATTTTTCTTATTTCCGCTCATAGACATAGGTTGTGGGTACTCGTTAGAATCACCTCAATGAGGCAGTTCTAACGAGCACCCACAATCTATGTTTTGAGTAGATACATGTATAAGAATAATGTACAAATTGTCGACAGAAAATTGACTGTTTTGGAGATGAAAAAAAAAAAGCATTATGACGCATGGGTATGTTATCGTAATGACTCTCTATTTTTTCTTAGGGTCAGCGATAGCAAAAAAGCTAATTCCTTGTCCTATTATCACAGTGCAGTATTTGGTCTTGCAAGAAGGCATTTTTATTTTAAAGTTCACTTTCTCCTCTCAAATCCTCAGCTGCTAAAATACCAAAGATTTGTTAGTTCAAGCACATGAACTGAACAGTTTCTGTGAGGTCACTGCAGGAGATATAATCTGTAAAAATGTGTGACACCCTAAAAACAACTTTAATGAGCCATTACAGTTAATTAGAGCAACAGTTAAGGAGAAGAATGTGATTTTATCATTCCTCAATGGTGTTATTGTAAAATGGATCTGAGAAAAACAAATGGTGGTCATTCACTTTAAGCCCTGCCACCCAATGAAACCAATAGGGTCATTATGCATGGATGGTCCAACTGGCACCACTTTTCCTGGGCAGGCTTAGAACCTCTAAGCTGTTTTCCAGTACTCATGTGTGGTCAGTTCCAGCTCTGCATAGAAGCAACATGTAGCCCAGTCTATTTTTTCAAGCCCCGATGGGCATTTAAAACATCATTAATAATTTTCTGGTACACAGGTGAGCGATATAGGGCCATTGGGCCCTCTTGTTTTAAGAAATTCGGCTCTTTAGTTTGGTTGCTATGGCATCTTAGAGTTTCTGTAGATTTGTAATAGGGAAAATTGATAATTTGCATTTACTGCCAAGCCTTAGTAGATATTTTGGCAAAACGTTCATAAAAATATTTTTTTCAGCAATCTTGTTTCTGCCATATGATTTTAGGCCTACTGCTCATTTTTATTTGTTGCCATTGGAAACCAAAATAAAAAAAAAAATAGATTTTTTTACGGCGTAGCCGTTATGGTTTTGCTTTTGTCCTACATTTTTCGTTATTCCATTGGTCAATAAAACCACATGTCCAAGGAGATGACCATTTCATTGGTCAATGATTTGCATAAATAAATCTACTCAAAAATACGACAGTTTACTGAAGTTTTAACCTAGGAAATGTTTCGTTTTTTATGTGAGACATGAATGAAAAATATATACAGTTTCGGCTTGCTCACCGTTTTGTCCTTTGATGACCATACGTCATATGTATAATTGTGTTTCTAGTGAATTCTGTAACTGCTGCGGTGAATAGCTATTTTGACCTAATTTCACGTGGTTGGTCTATTTTGCGAAAGGAACCATTTCGCGAAAGGAAGGTTCCTTTCGCGAAAGGAAGAATTTTCTGCGAAAGGAATTGTTTGTTTGATTTGAGGTTTAACGTCCCCATCAACACTGTGTAGGTCATTTTGGAGACGTTGCTGCCAAGTTTGTGGGACTTTTACCCGACATTGAGATGAAATGACACCTCAAGCCCCGTTGCCCAATGAAACCAATAAAGAGATATAGCATGACAAAAACATGTAATAATCGCATTACAAATTGACAGATGTTTAATTTACAATATATGCTAAATAAAAGTTGCAGTGTATCATTTGTCTTCAGCATACTTTATGTCCTCCATTTTAACACAAAATGGACATTTTCGAATATCATTAATGTTATATAAATTCTGAAAAGGAATAAGTGTAATTTGAGTTTTATTTAGGTGCACATAAGATCAAGTTTCCGTCCGTTTGTCTGCTCGTCCGTTTGTTCGTCCGCCTATGCGTTTACGTTCACCATAGCGACAACCCTAAATGTTAACCATAGAATTTGTGTTCAAAACAGTAAATGATAACGTTTTCTTATTTGTTGTGCATATACTTGAGATCATATGCTCTTGAAATGAGGTCATGTTTTAACCTTGACCTTTTACACTGACCTTAGCTCAAACAGGCAGGACATCGCCCTATGCAAAGCTATTTTTCCTCGCGTGACATCTGAATTGTTTGAATACAGTAAACCAGTTCATAGCTAGACAATTGTTGGTGTCACTATTGTAGCTCATATTGCACGACCCGCAGAAAAAGCGACCGACTGAAGTTGATTTTCTAAGAGTGCCCTAAAATCACCGTGTCATTCTGTCAGTCTGTCTGTCCGTCCGTAACCCGTTTGTGAAAATTTGTGATAGTGACTTAACCGCTTGGAATATTTAAACAATTTTTGGCATACTGATAGATATCAATGCGATCTAACCAATGAACTTATGAAATATTACATTCCATTTAGTATAGCCTCGCCGAGGCGAAAAATGTGAAAATTTTCGAACTGCTTCTCCTCGGAAACCGTTGGGCCGATTGAAGTCAAATTTCATATGGAGCCTCTATGGGATGGGGGAAACCAAAATTTGCTCATGGGGTCCAGGTCACATGACCAAAATGGCCGCCAAGCCATATATGGTCTGTCTGTCTGTCCGTCCGTCCGTAACCCGTTTGTGAAAATTGGTGATAGTGACTTAACCGCTTGGAATATTTAAACAATTTTTGGCATACTGATAGTATCAATGAGGTTTAACCAATGAACTTGCGAAATATTACATTCCATTTAGTATAGCCTCGCCGAGGAGAAAAATGTGAAAATTTTCGAACTGCTTCTCCTCGGAAACCGTTGGGCCGATTAAGGTCAAATTTCATATGGAGCCTCTATGGGATGGATGAAACCAAAATTTGCTCATGGGGTCCAGGTCACATGACCAAAATGGCCGCCAAGCCATATATGGTAAAAACCCTTCAAAATAGTCTTCTCCAGAACCACTTGGCAGATTTCCACGAAACATGATAAATAGCATCTGGGACGTAGGCCCATCATAAATTGCAAAAATGGTGACCCTGGGTTGACCTTGACCTTCTTTGTGCCTAGGTCAAACTTTGACACATATGCTTTTGTATTGGAAAAGTGAGAATTCATTTTATCCTGCAGACGATTCAGAATACAGTATTAGATATATTTTTGCTCCTTACGATAAGGCGCATTTATTGGGGGAACAGTTTTAGGTCCAGGTCACACGACCAAAATGGCCGCCATACCCATATATGGTAACACTCATAAAGCTAAAAGCATCCGGCGGGTCGTGCACTTCAGCTGAAGCACTGGTTTCTAAACAACCTTCCAATTAAATCTACGCCGCATATCTTTTTTAAAGATATTTCTTGTTTAAAACAATCATCTCCTTATAAACCATACGCTCTATGAGGCTGAGGCTTTATGGGGTTATTCACCATATTTGCCTATTTGCCTTTACAGTTTTTGTGTGTTTTTTATGAAATTTGGCTCTTTAGTTTTGTTTCTATGGGAAGTTAAATATGTTCTAGAAAGGGTTTTCCTTTGGAAGCAAGGAATACACAACAGAACTGGAACATATGGAGTGTACATGTTTTCTTGGCCAGACTAGCTAGTTTCGGCAAATTAGGCCTCATCAGTGACCCTCAAATATTTTCAAAATTCAACAATGGAATCAATGATCCCAAAGGACAAGAAAATATAAACTACACTATAATGTAGAGCAGGGAGACTTTTTACGGCTGCCCCACATTCCCAGACACCAGCTGTAGTGACGTTAAATATGTTTTAGAAAGGAAGCAAGTGATACACAAAAGAACTGGAAACAAGAGGACCAAGCTGAGCTGACAGATTCAAAGTTTCAGGAAGTGCCAACCTTTACTGGAGGATTAATGAAAGGACATGGTGATGACAGGGTAAGCAATTTCTGCCAATCAAGTAGAATGTGACTCTATGATAAATAGGCTGACCTCACCAGTTTTCAAACTCATTCAAGCTTTTATTCCTGACTTGCTAAGAAGATCCGATATAAAATGATGGGGCTATGGTGATGACAATTTCATAAATAAGCAATTAACTGCTGCAATCAAAGGGATGTTACTCTGTGACAAATAGGCAAACCTTACAAGTTTTCAAACTCCTCCGAGCTTTTCTGCCTGACTTATTTGTTTGTAAGTTTGATGAAGATCCAATCAAAACTGAAGGGGCAGCAGTGCTAACAAGGTCGAAAATATGCATTTTTAAGCAAGCAAAGGCACGTAACTCTATGACAAATGTGCCGACTTGGCCAGTATTCAAACTCATCCAAGGTTTTATTCCCAGCCACCTTACATAAAGTTTCAGAAAGATCCGACCAAAACTGAAGGGGCTACGGTGATGACAAGGTCAAAATTTGGCATTTTTAGCAATCAAAGGGATGTGACTCTAAAATAAATGAGCCGACTTGGCCAGTTTTCGAACTCATCTGAGGTTTCATCCCCAGCCACCTTATATATAAGTTTCAGAAAAATCGGATCAAAACTGAAGGGGCTACTGTGATGACAAGGTCAAAAATCAACATTTTCAGCAATCAAAGGGACATAACAGTACGATAAATGGGCTGACTTGGCCTGTTTTCCAACTCATCCAAGATTTTATCCCCAGCTAACTTACATATAAGTTTCAGAAAGATCTGATCAAAACTGAAGGGGCTACGGTGATGACAAGGTCAAAATTTGGCATTTTTAGCAATCAAAGGGATGTAAATCTATGGTAAATGGGCAAACTTGGCCGGTATTCAAACTCATCCTAGGTTTTATCCCAAGTCACCTTACATATACAGTCCAACCTGTATTAAGCAAGCTCCTCTGGGATATTCAAAAAGTGCTTGCTTAAGGCAGGTGCTTGCTTAACACAGGTGAATTTTAATGCATTTTCCTTTTTCGGGAACTGAATGCCTGCTTGCTTAAGACAGGTTGCTTGCTTAATAGAGGTGGCCACTAAGACAGGTTTGACTGTAAGTTTCAGAAAGATCCAATCAAAACTGAAGGGGCTATGGTGATGACATGGTCAAAAAGCATTTTCAGCAATCAAAGGGACGTAAATCTATGATAAATGGGCAAATTTGGCCGGTATTTGAACTCATCCTAGGTTTTATCTCCAGTCACCTTACATATAGGTTTCAGAAAGATTCGATCAAAACTGAAGGGGCTACGGTGATGACAAGGTCAAAATTTGGCATTTTTAGCAATCAAAGGGATGTGACTCTAAAATAAATGAGCCGACTTGGCCAGTTTTCGAACTCATCTGAGGTTTCATCCCCAGCCACCTTATATATAAGTTTCAGAAAAATCGGATCAAAACTGAAGGGGCTACTGTGATGACAAGGTCAAAAATCAACATTTTCAGCAATCAAAGGGACATAACAGTATATATAGTAAATGGGGCAACTTGGCCGGTATTCAAACTCATCCTAGGTTTTATCTCCAGTCACCTTACATATAGGTTTCAGAAAGATTCGATCAAAACTGAAGGGGCTACGGTGATGACAAGGTAAAAAATCGACATTTTCAGCCATCAAAGCGACATAACTATATAGTAAATGGGGCAACTTGGCCGGTTTTCAAAATCATCCAAGGTTTTATCCCCAGCCACCTTACATATAAGTTTCAGAAAGATCCGATCCAAACTGAAGGGGCTACAGTGATGACAAGGTCAAAAATCAACATTTTCAGCAATCAAAGGGACCTAACTCTATGATAAATAGGCCACCTTTGCCGGTATGCGAACTCATCTGAGGTTTTATCCCCAGCCACCTTGCATATAAGTTTCAGAAAGATCCGATCAAAACTGAAAGGGCTACGGTGATGACAAGGTCAAAAATCGGCATTTTCAGCAATCAAAGGGACGTTACTCTGTGATAAATGGACCAACTTGGCTGGTTTTCAAACTCATCTGAGACTTTATCCCCAGCCACTTTACATTTAAGTTTCAGAAAGATTCGATCAAAACTGAAAGGGCTACAGTGATGACAAGGTCAAAAATCAGCATTTTCAGCAATCAAAGGGACGTTACTCTACAATAAATGGCCGACTTGGTCAGTTTTCGAATTCATCCGAGATTTTATCCCCAGCAACCTTACATATAAGTTTCAGAAAGATCCGATCAAAACTGAAGGGGCTACGGTGATGACAAGGTCAAAAATCGGCATTTTCAGCAATCAAAGGGACATAACTCTATGATAAATCGGCGGACTTGGCCAGTATTCAAACTCATCCAAGGTTTTATTCCCAGCCACCTTACATAAAGTTTCAGAAAGATCCGACCAAAACTGAAGGGGCTACGGTGATGACAAGGTCAAAATTTGGCATTTTTAGCAATCAAAGGGATGTGACTCTAAAATAAATGAGCCGACTTGGCCAGTTTTCGAACTCATCTGAGGTTTCATCCCCAGCCACCTTATATATAAGTTTCAGAAAAATCGGATCAAAACTGAAGGGGCTACTGTGATGACAAGGTCAAAAATCAACATTTTCAGCAATCAAAGGGACATAACAGTACGATAAATGGGCTGACTTGGCCTGTTTTCCAACTCATCCAAGATTTTATCCCCAGCTAACTTACATATAAGTTTCAGAAAGATCTGATCAAAACTGAAGGGGCTATGGTGATGACAAGGTCAAAAATCGGCATTTTCAGCAATCAAAGGGATGTAAATCTATGGTAAATGGGCAAACTTGGCCGGTATTCAAACTCATCCTAGGTTTTATCCCAAGTCTCCTTACATATAAGTTTCAGAAAGATTCGATCAAAACTGAAGGGGCATGGTGATGACAAGGTAAAAAATCGACATTTTCAGCCATCAAAGGGACATATCTATATAGTAAATGGGGCGACTTGGCCGGTTTTCGAACTCATCCGAGGTTTTATCCCCAGCCACCTTACATATAAGTTTCAGAAAGATCCGATCAAAACTGAAGGGGCTATGGTGATGACAAGGTCAAAAATCAACATTTTCAGCAATCAAAGGGACCTAACTCTATGATAAATAGGCCACCTTGGCCGGTATTCGAACTAATCTGAGGTTTTATCCCCAACCACTGTACATATAAGTTTCAGAAAGATCCAATCAAAACTGAAAGGGCTACGGTGATGACAAGGTCAAAAATCGGCATTTTCAGCAATCAAAGGGACGTTACTCTGTGATGAATGTGCCAACTTGGCTAGTTTTCGAACTTGTCCGAGATTTTATCCCCAGCGACTTTACATATAAGTTTCAGAAAGATTCGATCAAAACTGAAGGGGCTACGGTGATGACAAGGTCAAAAATCAACATTTTCAGCAATCAAAGGGACATAACAGTACGATAAATGGGCTGACTTGGCCTGTTTTCGGACTCATCCGAGATTTTATCCCCAGCCACCTTACATATAAGTTTCAGAAAGATCCGATCAAAACTGAAGGGGCTATTGTGATGACAAGGTCAAAAATCGGCATTTTCAGCAATCAAATCTATGATAAATGGGCCAACTTGGCCGGTATTCGAACTCATCCTAGGTTTTATCCCAAGTCACCTTACATATAAGTTTCAGAAAGATCTAATCATCACTGAAGGGGCTACGGTGATGACAAGGTAAACAAGAGGACCAAGCTAGCTTGGTCCTGTATCGCTCACCTGAGCTAACAGATTCAAAGTTTAAGGAAGTGCCAACCTTTACTGAAGGCTTTATGGGAGGACATGGTGATGATCTGAAAATCAAGTAGAATGTAACTCTATGATAAACAGGCTGACCTCACAGGTTTTCAAACTCATTCAAGCTTTAATTCCTGACTTACTAAGAAGATCCGATCTAAACTGAAGTGGCTATGGTGATGACAAGTTCAAAAACAAGAGTTTTTAAACTCCTCCAAGCTTTCTGCCTGACTTCCTTGTTTGTAAGTTTCATGAAGATCCTTTCAAAACTAAAGGGGCAGCAGTGATGACAATGTCGAGAATAGGCATTTTCAGCAATCAAAGGCACGTCACTCTATGATAAATGTGCCGACTTGGCCGGTATTCGAACTCACCTGAGGTTTTATTCCCAGCCACCTTACATGTAAGTTTCAGAAAGATCCGATCAGACTTGGCCAGTATTCAAACTCATCCAAGATTTTATTCCCAGCCACCTCACATATAAGTTTCAGAAAGATCCGATCAAAACTGAAGGGGCTACGGTGATGACAAGGTCAAAATTTGGCATTTTTAGCAATCAAAGGGACATAACTCTATGATATTGGGCTGACATGGCCTGTTTTCGAACTCATCCAAGATTTTATCCCCAGCCACCTTACATATAAGTTTCAGAAAGATCCAATCAAAACTGAAGGGGCTATGGTGATGACATGGTCAAAAAGCATTTTCAGCAATCAAAGGGACGTAAATCTATGATAAATGGGCAAATTTGGCCGGTATTTGAACTCATCCTAGGTTTTATCTCCAGTCACCTTACATATAGGTTTCAGAAAGATTCGATCAAAACTGAAGGGGCTACGGTGATGACAAGGTAAAAAATCGACATTTTCAGCCATCAAAGCGACATAACTATATAGTAAATGGGGCAACTTGGCCGGTTTTCAAAATCATCCAAGGTTTTATCCCCAGCCACCTTACATATAAGTTTCAGAAAGATCCGATCAAAACTGAAGGGGCTACAGTGATGACAAGGTCAAAAATCAACATTTTCAGCAATCAAAGGGACCTAACTCTATGATAAATAGGCCACCTTTGCCGGTATGCGAACTCATCTGAGGTTTTATCCCCAGCCACCTTGCATATAAGTTTCAGAAAGATCCGATCAAAACTGAAAGGGCTACGGTGATGACAAGGTCAAAAATCGGCATTTTCAGCAATCAAAGGGACGTTACTCTGTGATAAATGGACCAACTTGGCTGGTTTTCAAACTCATCTGAGACTTTATCCCCAGCCACTTTACATTTAAGTTTCAGAAAGATTCGATCAAAACTGAAAGGGCTACAGTGATGACAAGGTCAAAAATCAGCATTTTCAGCAATCAAAGGGACGTTACTCTACAATAAATGGCCGACTTGGTCAGTTTTCGAACTCATCCGAGATTTTATCCCCAGCAACCTTACATATAAGTTTCAGAAAGATCCGATCAAAACTGAAGGGGCTACGGTGATGACAAGGTCAAAAATCGGCATTTTCAGCAATCAAAGGGACATAACTCTATGATAAATCGGCGGACTTGGCCGGTTTTCGAACTCATCCGAGGTTTTATTCCCAGCCACCTTACATATAAGTTTCAGAAAGATCTGATCAAAACTGAAGGGGCTACGGTGATGACAAGGTCGAAAATGGGCATTTTCAGCAATCAAAGGGACGTAACTCTATGATAAATGGGCCGACTTGGCCGGTTTTCGAACTCATCCAAGATTTTATCACCAGTCACCTTACATATAAGTTTCAGAAAGATCGGGTCAAAACTGAAGGCACTACGGTGATGACAAGCATTTTCCCATAGTAAGTCTATGGGACCTTGTGGTTGCCATAGGGACCAAAGTTTTAGAGCGATTTCAAAAAAAAGTTTATGTCATCAATGCCCCACCAGAGGCATGCTACAGATGAGAAATGAATGAGATCAGCCTGCAGGATACAGAGATATAGCTGCTCAAAAGTGTGGACTGACGACGGACAGACGGACGGACGACAGACGACGGAAGACCCACTATACTATAAGCTCCCCTGGAGCCTTCGGCCCAGGTGAGCTAAAAATGGAGTGTACATGTTTTCTGGACCAGACTAGCTAGTTTCGACCAATTAGGCCTCATCAGTGACCCTCAAATATTTTCAAAATTCAATAATGGAATCAATGGGGCCCACTTTGTGGACGCTGCCCGTGTACCTGCACGTTAATAAAAAATCCGTTGACGATGATGATGAATGATCCCAAAGGACAAGAAAATCTAACTACACTATAATGTGATTAAGTGATTCCATAGACTTATAATGGGGAAAACTGAAAAATGCCTTTTACACCTTTTAAGATATCATAGAAATGTTCCTTGAACAATGTTCTATCTGCCATATGATTTTCAGGCTAATTGGTTGCCACAGATGGTTGTCAATTGTCGTTTGTTGTCTTGCAACCACGTTTTCAAGAAACATCAGACCTCCGAAGCCATTAGGTTGATTGGGTACAAATTTTACCTGTGGTTTTTGGGCGCAGGGATTCCATGGTTAATTAAAATACATGGCTGCTAGTGGGCAGTGCTCGCAGAGCTCTGGTGAGCATAATGGCCTATGGGCCTCTTGTTTAGATTCTGATCTTTGTCAGTTTTCACCCTCAATATATAGACTGTAGGTACATGTCCCTTTTCTTCAGAAGCCATCTGATCTGGATCTACACTGTTTCCAAAGATAGGGGTTGTCGTGAACAGCAGGATAAGAGTTAGATTATTCTGTGTCACTTTTTCCACATTATGAACTTAGTCGTTTTCTAACCTCAGACACATGTGTAGACACTTGTTACCCCTGGTTTGCAGAATGATTATGCAACATATGGGAATATGCATGATGAAATTCCTATATGTATTTATTTCTTCTACCTGAAATAAGCATTACTTTTTGAGGGGATGGGGGTTTGGGGAGGTGTCTAGCAGATGTGACATCAACGTCACCTGTGACCGAAGTTCATCCAAGTTTGATCTTTGGGCTCTGGTGGAGCTTTTTTGATTGACCATCGCCCGTTGTTATCGTCAGTAAATATCAGTTCATAGACCTGTATAGGGAAAATTATTAAAAAATCTTCTTGTCTGAAACCAGAAGGTCCTTGGGTCTACTGGGTTCACATAGACGTGTAAGAGGGAAACCTTTAAACAATTTTCTTGTCAAGGCCCAGGTCCTTGATATTTGGTATGTAGCTCTGTCTATGTTCCTTTACCAAAGTTGTTCAAACTAGAGCTGTCAGTGAAACTGACTAGGGCCCCGGAAGCGCTATCAGAGGAGTAGGAAAAAAAATTGTGGACGGACAGACGGACAGACAGACAGACAGATGGTTACTATAAATTGTGGACGGACAGACGGACAGACAGAGTGATTACTATAGGGCACCCACACTTTCAGTGCGGGGCCCTAATTATAGCCCTGGGATGAAAAGTAGCCCTGAATTTGTAATTTGGCATGCAACTAGATCCACATGTAGTGGTCCTCTACCAAGACTGTTCTCATTATAGCACCCCAGGGGTCAATTGTCTTATATTGGAAAAAAAAAACATTATACATGTATATCTTCTTGTCTGAAGCCAGAAGGTCCAGGCATCTGGTCCTGACATGCTGCTTCATCTATTGGAGCTCTACTAAGTTTATTCAAATTCTAGTCCTGGGGCCAAAAACTGCCCCACCCCTGGGTCTTGTGGTTCTACATAGACCCATATGAGGAAAAAACTTTTTAAAGATCTTCTAGTCTGAAACCAGAAGGCCCAGGCCTTTGATATTAACAAAGGATGCATTAATTAAAGAAAAGTCAATAAATGATAATTTAATATTTATTACTGGTCGATATAGGATCTTTATATTTTTGCTGGTAGTCAATAGTCACTTCCACATACATGTGATATCTCCCGATTTCGTCGGGATATCCCGATTTCGAACCCCATCTCCCGGTCTCCCGTCCGACGGCCCTAATCTCCCGACAAGACAATTTTCCTATAGTAGTTTTCCGCCGACCGACCAATTTAGTGTTAACCACTGTAAAATACCTATCCGGTTAACCGTCAGTGTATTTACGCTAGGCGGTATGCAGGTAAATTGCAATACACACCTGCACAAGTATAATATCGCAATATGAAAAGAACGTACCGGTAAATACAATTATTAAAATGCAACCCGCGAACAAGCCGCAAACAATGTGATAAAAAGCGAGAAATTCAATAAGGGAGAAATGTGATGTTTGCATACATTTATTACTGATCACCGATTTGCTCAAGTTGCCAACGCTATTAAACCGTTTACACCCGAGGCGGGCCTTATTGATAAGCCGACAATTAACAATGTGAAAACTAGTCAATCAAGATATACCAGTTATAGCTTATTTAATCCCTTTGTAATTGACACGTGTAGACGCTAAATATTATTCCCGCCAAAACAGAGCAAAGCAGACGCTGTTTTTTTTCTACGCGTCTGTAAACCGTTATTCTTTTATTAATCATAGAACTGGGTAATTACTTAGTGACATTTTCTATTAAACCCGAGAAAAATATTTTTGCCGTTTTTAACGGAAGAAAGAAATATGCCCCACGTGACACCAATGAAAATTCGTGCATGCTTTTTGGCCTTTGACAGGTGAACGCGCTAAATATTTTTCCCGCCAAAACAGAGCAGAGCAGACGCTGGTATTTTCTAAGCATCTGTATGTAGTTTTTCATTTATTAATAAACATAGAACCGGAGTTTTGTAGGGTGAAATTTTCTATTCAAACCTGTTTGATTTTTAGCTTGCGAGAAAAAATATTTTTGCCGTGTTTTTAATGGATCTTTTATGAAAAAAAATATGCCCTCAAGTTAAATCAATAAAAATCATGCATGCTTATTAGTTCCGACTAAGTTCCGAGGCACGTTTTGGGGATGATAAGAGAAGGGGTGTAAGAGTATGAGTAATTTTTTGCTATGCGGGTATTCTGAACGTTGTTTTTTTTTCTGCCAGGTGCTAGGTGGGTATTTAACACCGATCAATTGGTCAGTGCTTGTTCTTTGATCGTTCTTCCGAGAAATTGTCTCTCTATTAAAATACAAAATGGAAGTTTGTCGTCTGCTGCTTTCTTTTTCCAAGCTTGTATAACATATTTTTGCAGAAAGGCAAACAGTGTGGCCCGTCATCAGAATGCTCTGCAGTCTGATCTGGGCCCACACTGTTTTCAAAAAAGATTTTTAATGCAGATGACAAAGCAGACAACAATTGTCGTGTTGGCATGTTATGGGTGAAAAAGTTCTTCAGAGGTAAATTTCAACCAAAAATAACATCACTTTTTACCGCGGAAAAATCTCCCGATTTGGGACCCCAATCTCCCTATCTGAAAATCAAAATCTCCCTATTTGGGTCCAAGAAAATATCACATGTATGCTTCCATAATTTAATGTAATTCGGTAGAGAGTCACCTAAGCAACATTCCTGTGAAGTTTGAATCAAATTGGCCCAAGGGTTTAGGAGGAGCTGGCATTTAAAGCAAACTGTTGACCATTTTTCCTTTTTTTTTGTTCTGGTGGTCAAAGGATTTTGACTATTTTGGTAGAGGGTCACATAAGCAACATTCCTAAGAAGATTGATTGAAACTGACCCAAAGGTTTAGGAGGAGTTGGCATTTAAAGTAAATTGTTGATGATTTTCTATTTTTAGCTCTGGTGGCCATTTTTTCATCCAAGCCAAACAATTTTAACTATTTTGGTAGAGGGTTTAGGAGGCGTTGGCAATTTCTATATTTAGCTCTGGCAGCAATTTTCTTATCAAAGCTGAACTATTTAGCCATTTTGGAGATAGGCTTACATAAGCAGCATTCCTATGAGGTTTGAATGAAATTGGCGCAGGAGTTTAACAGATGTTGTCATTTAAAGATTTTCCTATTTTTAGCTCTGGCTGCCATTTTGCTCATCGGAGGGGAAGTTTTAGCTATTTTGGTAGCAGGTCACCTAAGCAGCATTACTATCAAGTTTGATTGAAATTGGCCCATGGGTATAGCAGGAGTTGTTGTTTAAAGATCTGATATCTGGCAGCCATCTTGTTCACCAGAGTGGAACGATTTAAGCTATTTTGGAAGAGGGCTGCCTAAGCAACATTCCTATGAAGCTTGATTGAAACTGGCCGAAGGGTTGAGGAGGAGTTGGCATTTAAAGCAAATTCTTGATGTTTATCTATTTTTACCTCTAATAGCCATTTAACTAATCAGAGTGGAACCATTTTAGCTATTTTGGTAGTTCATCTAAACAATTTTGTGAATGAAATTGGCCCAAGGGTTCCTTTAAAGATTTTTCTGTTTTTAGCTCTTTTGGTCACTTTGTTCATCGAGACTGAACCTTTTCAGTCATTTTGGCAGAGGGTCACCTAAGTAACATCCCCATGAGGTTTGATTGAAATTGGCCCAAGGGCATAGGAGGAGTTATCATTTAAATATTTTTTTTTTCTTTTTTTAGCTCTGGTGGCCATCTTGTTCATCAGAGTGAAACGATTTTTGCTATATGGCAGAGGCTCACCTAAGTAACATTCCTGTGAAGTTTGATTAAAATTGGCCCAAGGGTTTAGGAGGAGTTAGCATTTAAAGCAAATTGTTGATCGTTTTTTTCTATTTTTAGCTCTGGCAGCCATTTTGTTCATCAGAGCAGAACCATTTTAGCAGTTGGTTCAGCTCTGTGTGGAAGCATCATGCAGCCCATCTATTTCTTCAAGCCCTGATGGGCGGGGGCCAATCTTTTTCTACATTACTTGAAGTTGATTCTAATGGTACATGTATGTATTCTACTGATACCTAAAGTACATAGAAATTAATTAATTTATATATTTTTAGTATCCACTTAAAACAATGTTATTTCCCCCCACCCATCAGGGCTGGAAGAAATAGATGGGCTGCATGATACTTCCATGCAGAGGATCTAAGCCTGCCCAGGCAAAGCGGTGCTAGTCAGCCAATCCATGCTTATAAACCTTGGCAACAGGGCTTGGGATGTCATTTCATCTCAATGTCGGGTAAAAATCCCACAAAATTGGAAGCAACGTCTCCAAAATGACTTATACAGTGTTGACGGGGAGGTTAAACTTCAAATCAAACAAAAACAAATAAACCTCTAAGCTGTTTTCCAGTACTCATGTGTGGTCAGTTCCAGCTCTGCATAGAAGCAACATGTAGACCAGTCTAATTTTTTCAAGCCTTGATGTAATTTATTGCTACAAATTTATAAACTGAATGCCAAACAGTGTAGATCCTGATCAGATGGCTTCTTCAGAAACCATCTGATCTGGATCTGCACTGTTTGCAAAGATAGGGGTTGTCGTGAACAGCAAGATAAGGGTTAAGTTCAGATATATACAAACCTTTTCTGGATAGGATGACCAGCTAGAGTCTTTGAAATACTTCACTGTCACCTGGCAAAGATCGTCAATATCAAATTTCTCAGCCTCTACACAAAGATTATCTGTTCCATAGGAGTACAATGTTATGTCACATGCACTATCCAGACCTGCACCTCTATAGTAAATGTCAAAGTCTTCGTCTGAAGACAAATAGTAAGTTTTGCATACAGTACTACTGCTAGAATGTATAGTAATGGACTCTGAAACAGAGAAACAGACAACAGTATTTGGACATGGATAAAGACAATGATTGCGATTGACGACCAGCTATGATTGATTATACATGTACATAAACACTCTGCATAATGTTTTTTTTTTTCAACAGACAACAGACAATATTTTTCTTATTTGTCCAGAAAACATCATTTGACATTTCATGCAAATTGTCTCCATAGAGACAATTTGAACAAAATGTCAAATCCTGTTTCCTGGGAGAAATAAGAAAAATAAAACAAAAAAAAATGTGTCATCTTCTGAATTATCCCAGAGAGTGGTAAAGATTAATCAATAAAAGTGTTAAATAGAGGATCTAACATGAGTGTTCATGTATTATTGAATTTATTAAACGAGTTGAGAAAAAGGGATAAAATGCGAGGCTTTGCAGGGCGTTTTATCCCTTTTCCTCAACGAGTTTAATAAATTCAATAATACATGAACACGAATGTAAAATTCTATTTATCATATGGCATTTAAAACGCATTTTATTCACGATTGTTTACAAAAATGTCAATTTTCCACCGTAAGTAAACGCGAAGTAAAGGATGTCGTACATGTAACGTTATCTAACTAATTTGCATATTTAATCCACTAGTGGATTATCGAAAATATTACATGATAAAAATATCTAGTGGTGTTATTTGTCAATCAACTCAAAGTTGCAAAGCATGGAAATTCTTTAGTGCTATAAAGTCCATGTGACTTGTAGGAACTCCAGGTAACGGTTATTTTTAGAAAATAGCCACATTAATGTTATCACTATAAGGTCAGCATGTTGCATAATAGGGTTATCTATAGAATCTGGACTGAAATCATCTGTTGGGTTTGGCAAACAGTGTAGACCCAGATCAGATGCCACTGTTCGTTTATAGTACTGGAATTTAAGGGTCAGATGCTGTAGAATGCAGTGTATGATCAGGGTCTACATTGTTTGCTTACAGTAAAGGAAAGTAAGGGTTAAATCAACTGAGCCAGGGCACATTTTCTACAATTTACATGTGTGCCCAGCGAAGACTCAGATCAGCCTGCGCATCTGTGCAGTCTGATCAGGGTCTTTGTTGTGCACTCTATGGTAAGAGAAGGGCCCAATGCTCCTTCATGCAGCAAGAGAAGTCTCTAGTCAGAATATATGGATGTGCAGGCTGATCTAATTCTTTGCTGGGCGTACATGTAAATTGTAGGAAATGCTGCGCCACAGTTCAAATGTTAACCCTTATCTTGCTGTTCACGACAACCCCTATCTTTGCAAACAGCGTAGATCCAGATCAGATGGCTTCTGAAGAAGCCATCTGATCAGGATCTACACTGTTTGGCATTCAGTTTATGAATTTGTAGCAATAAAATACATCAAGTAATTTGATTGGTCGATAGACAGAAATGGGTGTGGCTTAAATGAATATTCAGCAAGATAAGGGTTAAGTCTGTATCACCACTCAGGCCTCCACTGAGAGACAATCAACCCATCAGTTCTCTCAGTGCTTTGATTGTTAAGATGCTTTTGGATACAACAGAACTTCAAATATATTAGCAAGATGTATAGATTATATAGCAACAAGAATTCTGCTTAAGGCTATGTCACGCCTGTAGGATGCGCAAAGTAACTGAACCTTTAAATGTAGGTCAAGGTCAAACAATGAATGCTTGCATAAAAGCTGCCATTTGTAGATACAAGCTTGTACCAAGTATCATTAATGAAGCTCTTACAGTTCTTCACAAATGAACTTAAACATAAGAGTAATCGCTAGGGTTTTTCCAATAGATCAAAAGTCTGTGAACCATAAAATGTAGGTCAAGGTCAAATATGGATGCCTGCCACATCCTTATCATTCCTAGATGCAAGTTTGTATCAATTATCATTAATGAAGCTCTTATGGTTCTTGAGAAATGAACCTGACCATTTGGGGAAAACTAGGTTTGACACAATTATGTCAATAAATAATGAAGTCAGTAAACCACAAAATGTAGGTCAAGGTCAAAGGGATGCTTGTATTAAATTTGCCATACTTCAATCATTGCTGAAGCTCTTATAGTTCTTGAAAAATGAATTTGACCATTTGGGTGAATGCTAGGGTGGATGCAAAATTTCACAAAGTCAGTGAAACATGAAATATATGTAAAGGTCAAATATGAAGCCTACATTAAACTTCCCATCCTGGATACATGTTTGTACCAAGTACTACTAGAACTTGTTTTTCTACAAAAACACAGATGTCTCCCCCTTTTTTGACCTCTAAGTATAACCTTGACATTGGAGGTATTGAGCCGGGTCTTGTGTGCAACACATCATCTAATGAAGATAAACATTTCTGCAAAGTAACTTTAAAAATGTTCAAAAAATTTCAAAGGGCAATAACTCTTGAAAGGGGCATAATCCGGATGAGAAAAAAAATATGCGTCAGCTTATTTTCCATTAGGAATGCATATATGAAATTTCAAAACCATAGCATACACAGTTCTAAAGTTATGCTATGCATCCCTTTTAGCATTCATTACAATGGGCACAAATTACCAAAATGACAAAGGGCCATAACTCATAAAGTATTTTTCGGAATTTTGTCAAAAGTTAATCAGTTCATATACTCATCACCATCAATATACTCAACAACTTTCAAGGCTCTAGCTCCAATAGTGTTTGAGAAATTTTGCTGACAAGATTTTATTGAAAAAATTTCAAAGGGCAATAACTCTTGAAAGGGGCATAATCCGGACGAGAAAAAAAAATACGAGTCAGCTAATTTTCCATGAGGAATCCATATATGAAATTTCAAAACCCTAGCATACACGGTT
Organism: Lucinisca nassula; assembly: GCA_963580285.1. NCBI lineage: Eukaryota > Metazoa > Mollusca > Bivalvia > Lucinida > Lucinidae > Lucinisca > Lucinisca nassula. The sequence goes on along the minus strand of OY757016.1, from coordinate 139,806,051 downwards.
CTAAAGTTATGCTATGCATCACTTTTAGCATACATTACAATGGGCACAAAATACCAAAATGACAAAGGGCCATAACTCACAAAGTATTTTTCAGAATTTTGTCAAAAGTTGATCAGTTCATCTACTCATCACCACCAATATATTCACCAATTTTCAAGGCTCTAGCTCCAATAGTTTTTGAGATATCTTGCTGACAAGATTTTATTAAAAAAATTTCAAAGGGCAATAACTCTTGAAAGGGGCATAATCCGGACGAGAAAAAAAATATGCGTCAGCTAATTTTCCATGAGAAATCCATATATGAAATTTCAAAACCCTAGCATACACGGTTCTAAAGTTATGCTATACATCACTTTTAGCATACATTACAATGGGCACAAATTACTAAAATGACAAAGGGCCGTAACTCACAAAGTATTTTTCGGAATTTTGTCAAAAGTTGATCAGTTCATCTACTCATCACCACCAATATATTCACCAACTTTCAAGGCTCTAGCTCCAATAGTTTTAGAGATATCTTGCTGACAAGATTTTATTAAAAAAAATTCAAAGGGCAATAACTCTTGAAGGGGGCATAATCCGGACGAGAAAAAAAAATACGCGTCAGCTAATTTTCCATGAGGAATCCATATATGAAATTTCAAAACCCTAGCATACACAGTTCTTTAGTTATGCTATGCATCAAAAGCGTAACGGACAGACGAACGGACAAACGAACCAGAACCAATATGCCCCTCCAACTTTTTCAAAGTTGGAGGCATAAAAAGGCCCCTTTTTGTTCTTTGACCTCTTAGTACGACCTTGACATTTGAGGTACCAACTTGGGTCATGCACGCAACACATCGTCTTATGGTGGTCAACATTTCTGCCAAGTAATTTCAAAATCCATCTAAAAATAAGAAAGTTATTGACAGAACACAAAAAAGGCCCCTTTTTGACCTTTTACCTCTATGTATGACCTTGACCTTTCAGGTACCAAACTGGGTCATGCGTGAAACACATCATCTTATGGTGTTTAACATTTCTGCCAAGCAATTTCAAAATCCATCAAAAAATAAGAAAGTTATTGACCAAACACGAAATAAAAGGCCCTTTTTTTTGACTTTTGACCTCTATGTATGACCTTGACACTTGAGGTATCAAACTGAATCATGCATGCAACACATCGTCTCATGATAGTTAACATTTTTGCCAAGTAACTTCAAATTCTATCTAAAAATAAGCAAGTTATTGACAAAACCGGAAAAAAGGCCCCTTTTTTACCTTTGACCTCTAAGTATGACCTTGACCTTTGAGGTACCAACCTGGGTCATGCACGTAACACATCGTCTTATATTGGTTAACATTTCTGCCAAGTGATTTCACAATCCATCTCAAAATAAGAAAGTTATTGACAAAACACGAAAAAAAGGCCCCTTTTTTGACCTTTGACCTCTGAGTATGACCTTGACCTTCGAGGTACTGACCTGCCTGATACACACCACACATCGTCTTATGGTGGTTAATATTTCTGCCAAGTAATTTTAAAATCCATCTCAAAATAAGAAAGTTATTGACAAAACATGAAAAAAAGGCCCCTTTTTTGACCTTTGACCTCTAAGTATGACCTTGACCTTCGAGGTACTGACCTGCCTGATGCACACCACACATCGTCTCATGGTGGTTAATATTTCTGCCAAGTAATTTTAAAATTCATCTCAAAATAAGAAAGTTATTGACCAAATACGAAAAAAAGGCCCCTTTTTTTACCTTTGACCTCTAAGTATGACCTTGACCTTTGAGGTACCAACCTGATTCATGTGCACCACACATCGTCTTATGGTTGTTAATATTTCTGCCAAATAATTTTAAAATCCATCTGAAAATAAGAAAGTTATTGACAAAACACGAAAAAAAGGCCCCTTTTTTGACCTTTGACCTCTAAGTATGACCTTGACCTTCGAGGTACTGACCTGCCTGATGCACACCACACATCGTCTCATGGTGGTTAATATTTCTGCCAAGTAATTTTAAAATTCATCTCAAAATAAGAAAGTTATTGACCAAATACGAAAAAAAGGCCCCTTTTTTGACCTTTGACCTCTAAGTATGACCTTGACCTTTGAGGTACCGACCTGATTAATGTGCACCACACATCGTCTTATGGTTGTTAATATTTCTGCCAAGTAATTTTAAAATCCATCTGAAAATAAGAAAGTTATTGACCGGACACGATTTGCCCATACATATATACATACCAACAAACTTCCAAGGGAGATAATTCAAAAAGTATAAATGCGAGAGTTATAGTTCTTGCGCACTGCACGTCGTCTAATGCTGATTTATATTTATACTAAGTTTCGTGACGATAGCTCCAACGGTTTTCAAGTTATAGAGCGGACACGAATGTGTGACAGACAGACGGACAGACAGACAGACGGACAGACAGACAGACAGATGGACAGACGGACAGACAGACAGACGCCCGGGGGAAAAACAATATGTCTCTCCGAAAAAAATTTTTTCGGGGGAGACATAATTAATCAAGCACTAATATTTCTTGAGAAAAAAAAAACTTGACCATTTGGGTGAACGCTAGGGTGGTTGCAAATTTTCACAAAGTCAGTGAACCATGAAATGTAGGTCAATGTCAAATATGGAAGTTTGTACCAAGTATCGCTAATAAAGCTCTAATAGTTCTTGAGAAATAAACTTGACAATTTTGGTGAACACGAGGGTGGATGCAAATGTTGACGGTTTGACGAACGGGTGGAAAATTGGTCTCCTAAATCATGCGACAAAACCATAAATGGACAAATCTATACATTCTGAATATTAAGATGTTATATGAGCGTCATGTATTACTGAATTTATTAAACGAGTTGAGGAAAGGGATAAAAAGGTAGGCTTTGCTGAGCATTTTATGCCTTTTACTCAACAGGTTTAATGCATTTGATAATACTAAACATTAATGCAAGATTCTATCTATCATATGACATTTAAAATGTGTTTTATTCACATTTTTTTTTACAAATGTCATTATTCCTCCATTAGTAAATGCAACATTAACATGTTATGATACAGGATGTATCTAACTAATTTGCATATTTAATCCACTAGTTATTACCAAATTTATACATGGCATTATTACTTTCTCAGACCTGACAACATATGATAATTGACATTATAACAGGTTGTGCAGTACATGAGCTCAAAATGTCTCTGGGTTGAAATCATAGTATAATACAAGTATCACTGACACTGCATTGCAGGGCCCCCCACCCATTGGGATCTGAGAAATAGATTGGGCTCCATGGTGCTTCTATGCAGAGCTGAAACCAACTGCACTTGAGTACAGGTAAACCGTTTAGATGGTCTACCAATGCCTGCCCAGACAAAGTAATGTGAGACAGACCGTCCTTGCATATAAACCTCATTGGTTTGGGCGGTAGGGCTTGAGAAGTCGTTTCAGCTCAATATTGGGTAAAAGTCAAATTGGAAGCAACGTCTCCAAATTGACCTAAATAGTGTTGATGGGGATGTAAACCTAACTTCAAACAAAAAAAAAGTAATAAAAGTATCACTTCAGGCCACCAAGATGCATTTCTCAGATACTTTATTAGGGGAAAATCTTAGAAAAGTGTTAGAAATGATACAATTGGTAACCACAGCCTTCTGTATTTCCTAGTAGTTAACCCATTGTATACTGGTGAACCCTTCCATTGCTATGTGTTGGAGGAGTCCATTTGTCATACTAGACAAAGTGCCCAGTGGGGCACGTATACCCCCGGCCAGGGCCATCGCCTCAGCTGAAACAAGAACTACAAAGGGAAATAACTCTAAAAGGCCTGACCCCTTGGCCCTTATTTTCTTTCCCACAATACAAGTAGTCGTACTGATCATGTGTGCAAAATTTCAAGTTTCTATGTGAAGCAGTTCCTGAGATATCTTTGACACAAAATAATTGTTTACGGACACACAGACAGACAGACAGACGGAAAAGAAAAAAACTATATACCCCCATTGCATACTTCGTATGCCGGGGGTATAAATATACACTATTAAACAGCAAGAACTACAAAGGGAAATAACTCTAAAAGGCCTGACCCCTTGGCCCTTATTTTCTTTCCCACAATACAACTAGTCATACTGATCATGTTTGCAAAATTTCAAGTTTCTATGTACAGTAGTTATTGAGAAATCTTTGACACAAAATAAAAAAATACACTATTAAACAGCAAGAACTACAAAGGGAAATAACTCTAAAAGGCCTGACCCCTTGGCCCTTATTTTCTTTCCCACAATACAACTAGTCATACTGATCATGTTTGCAAAGTTTCAAGTTTCTATGTACAGTAGTTATTGAGAAATCTTTGACACAAAATAAAAATATACACTATTGAAGCAGCAAGAACTACAAAGGGAAATAACTCTAAAAGGCCTGACCCCTTGGCCCTTATTTTCTTTCCCACAATACAAGTAGTCATACTGATCATGTGTGCAAAATTTCAAGTTTCTATGTGAAGCAGTTCCTGAGATATCTTTGACACAAAATAATTGTTTACGGACAGACAGACGGAAAAGACAAAAACTATATACCCCCATTGCATACTTCGTATGCTGGGGGTATAATAAGGGGTGTCAGGCCTATTATTTCATTTTTATTCTATTTTTTATTGAAAATTATGTTAGCAAACAGTGCAGGCCCTCCTGATCAGACGCCGCAATCAATGGGTTAAAAGTAGATTATTCCAACCTTCAGTCAAGCACTGAGCAGATGACAAATTGCCAAACCACACCATCCAGGTGGGACTTGTGAAAACTGAAAATTTCACACAATCAGGAAAATACCGAAATGGCCATCTGATTACAACTTACATTTATGTAACCTTTTTGAGAAGTTGGCCGAGCTTATCCTCTACAACTATCTCGCTGGTCATGTGTGAGCATGGCAAACAAGAGCTGTCGCCAGACAGCATAGCTCGCCTGTTTCGCGACTTCAAGATATAAGGAAAAATTTATGAACCATGAAATATAGGTCACACTCACCTTGATATATTTGAGATCAATAATCAGGTCACATGGAACATAATATATTCCAGATATTACATTTCAGGATCAAATTGTATCTGAATTATAAGGCAAAATCATTGAACCATGAAAATAGGTCACAAGGACCTAGATATATTTCCATGTCAATCATCGGGTCACATGGAACTAATTATCCAGGTAAGACATTTCTCCATCAAATAGTATTCAAGATAATAGGAAAAATCACTGAACCATGAAATATATGACACACTGACCTAGATATTAATTCAAGCTCAATCATGGGGTCACATGGAATAAATAATCCAGGTGTGACATTTCTCCATCAAATAGTGTTCAAGATAATAGGCAAAATCACTGAACCATGAAATATAGGTCACACTGACCTGGATATATTTTGCGGTCAATTATAGAGTCACATGGAACTAATAATCCAGGTATGACGTTTCTCTATCAAATTGTATTCAAGATAATAGGCAAAATCACTGAACCATGAAATATAGGTCATACTGACCTAGATATATTTTGAGGTCAATAATGGGGTCACATGCAACTAATAACCCAGGTATAACATTTCTCCATCAAATAGTATTCAAGATAATAGACAGAATCACTGGACCATGAAATGTAGGTCACCATGACCTAGATATATTTTGCCGTCAATTATTGGGTCATATGGAACTAATAATCCAGGTATGACATTTCTCCATCAAATAGTATTCTAGATAAAAGGCAAAATCGCTGAACCATAAAATATAGGTCACAGTGACCTAGATATATTTTGAGGTCAATAATGGGGTCACCTGCATTTAATAACCCAGGTATAACATTTCTCCATCAAATAGTATTCAAGATAATAGACAAAATCACTGGACCGTGAAATGTAGGTCACCATGACCTAGATATATTTTGCGGTCAATTATTGGGTGATATGGAACAAATTATCCAGGTATGACATTTCTCCATCAAATAGTATTCGAGATAATAGGCAAAATCGCTGAACCATGAAATATAGGTCACAGTGACCTAGATATATTTTGAGGTCAATCGTGGAGTCACATGGAACTAATATCCCAGGTATGACATTTCTCCAACAAATAGACTTCAAGATATAAGGCAGAATCACTGGACCGTGAAATGTAGGTCACCATGACCTTCACCCTTTTACACTTGAACCAATGTCACTTGATTGGCTGATGTATAACCAATTGTGTCTATAACTCGTTAGTATAATGGAAAGGTATACAACATATTACAAAGGTGTCCTAGATTTTGACCCCCAGCCCCACCCCATCCCCAATCCCAGGCATGAACCCAGGGGTGTGTTGTCTTGGAATCTCAGAAGACACTCCCATGTATCCAAGTTGTAAATATGAATGCTTTGTGATGAGTGACTGTTGAGATATAAGCATTTCAAAAACTTTAACACAGAATTACAAAGGTGTTCTAGATTTTGACCCCTAGCCCCACCCCGGGGCATGAACCCAGGGGTCTGTTCTCTTTGAACATCAGAGGACCCTCCCAGGTACTTAAGTTCCAAATATGAGTGGTCTGTGATGAGTGACTGTTGAGATATAAGCATTTGAAAAACTTTAATGCAGTGTGACGGGAACGCAAACGCAAACGCACACGCGCACGCCATCCGAGGTGACAACAAAAGCTCTCCTTGTACTTCGTACAGGCGAGCTAAAAATATGAAAATTCAACTTTATGTTTAGAGCTCAATATCCGAAGGTCCACAAAGAAAAGGAGCTAGGAGATTAAAAAATATTAATCAAGGCTACCTTGTGTGCTCAGAATATGAAGTTTCATCCATCTATTCCACATAGAAAAGGAGCTAGGAACCAAACACAATTTTAACATATATCAGATCTAGAGCAGATACATTTTAACTTAAAGAACAGATTTTTCCCATTAACACTTAGCCGTAATATACTACTCAAAGTTTGATAGGGATCACTTTTTTAATGCAAAATAATTTTTGGATGAATTAATCACTTGAATCCAAATTCGATACATAATGATAGAAAACGTATCCTCCACAAAACCTTGTGATTAATTTTGTCAACTGGTACTGCATTCAAGCGTGACAACAGCAACTGTCTTGGCACCCCCAAAATTTGCCGTAACACGAAGGGATTTGGACACCTGATTTTTCACAAATTTCCAAATTTGTTAAGACAAACGTTGCTAATAACGGTATGGCGTCCACGGGCACCAGTTACAGTACGGCATCGCCTGCGCATGCTCGTAATCCGAGTCTGTATCCGGTTTTGTGGAATCAGCTTTCATTCAGCAACCAATGCATCTTTGAGCTCCTGTGAAGTCCTCGGATGCACAGGTCGGGCTGAAACAGCACGCTGTAGCATGTCCCGCGCATGCTCAATCGGATTTAAGTCTGATGACCGAGCAGGCCAGTCCATACGAACGATTGTCTCACGTTCCAGATAGGAATCAGTGACATTGGCATGGTTGGGACGGGCATTTTCGTCCATCAGAATAAAATCCGGACCGATTGCATCTGCATATGGTCTCACAAACTCATCAAGAATATAATTACAGTACTTCACTGCCATTAACGTTCCGTTTTCAACGACGTACAAGTCAGTTTTACCGTTCACGCTTATCCAGCCCAAACCATGACTGACCCCTTTCCATAGCGATCATGCTCTGCCACATTCAAGTCATCGAATCGCTCTTTAGACATTCGCCGCACTAATTGATGTTTATAAGTGAAGTCTAGACAGAATCTGGACGCCTCAGTAAACAGTACTGGCGTCAAGTCACGAACCGTCCACCTGACGTGAGTTCGGGCAAAGTCCAACCGGTCTAGCACGTGCTGTCTCGTCAACGGAACACGTACAGCAGGCCTCATAGCAGTAAGTCCAAATTCGTGGAGCCCGTTTCTGACAGTATGTGTAGAAATTCGTACTCCCGTTCCGTTCGTAAGCTCGTTATGCAAACGTGTAGCGTTCAGGAACCGTTGACGTCGAGACTGAATCAACAAGAAACGGCCCTGACGTTGAGTTGTAGCATTTTCTCGACCCCGCCGTGTCTGTGTGAAGGATTTCCGTGGGTAAGATGCCGACTCTACATTCGGGAAACCACGCTCTGAGACACATTCAGAATTCCAGCTACAGGACATTGAGAGACGCCAGATTCCAACATTCCGACGCCACGATTAATTTCTTTGGGGCTCAGATGGTTTCTTAATTGTCCCCTAGGCATTTTAGTGTTTCATAAATCAAATGAAGTCCTTTATACGCTTGGTAAATGAACACTGACAAGTTTGATTGGTCTGTTGGAAAGCAGTGCTACGCAAGATTTTGGGGGTGCATGAATTCATCTGCGAAGTGTGAGAAGTGTGCACTTTTATGAGTACTGAACTGCACACGAGTTTCTGCTTAAGATATTTATCAAAATACCGAGTACAAATTCTGTCAAGAAATTTTAAATTTTCAGTGCAAAATTTTGTATATAAAAAGTTATCCCTATCAAACTTTGAGTAGTATATGTCAAAAGCAGAGAGTGAAGGGGAACCCTCCGTGTGTTATAGTGCATTTTTTCCATACCTCAAAAATGGTACTTTTTGGATGAAAATTTGTGATATTTTTCTTATTTTTACTCTAAACATAGGTTGTGGGTTCTTGTTAGAAACGCCTCAATGAGGCGGTTGTAACGAGTACCCACAACCTATGTCTTGGAGCAGAAATAAGGAAAATGGTGTTTACCCCCGTAAACCCCAGGTTTCTCTATATAAAGTGGGGTTTAATGGGGTCTTTATTTCACGAGCTTGTTCAAATGACGCACTGCTGGACAGCATCACATGAACAGGTCCGTGAAATGAACACCCCCTTAAATCCCACTTTATACAGAGAAAACAGGGGTTTACAGGGGTAAACATTATTTTTCTTATTTCTACTTCAAGACATATGTTGTGGGTACTCATTAGAACCGCCTCATTGAGGCAGTTCTAACGAGCACCCACAACCTATGTTTGCAGTATAAATAAGTAATATAACACAAATTTTCATCAAAAAGGTGACCATTTTTGAGATGTGAAAAAATGAACTATGTTGCACGGGTGTGTTATCGCAATGAGGATAATACCCTGCTACATGTACAATAGTAGTGGCTGCGCATAAAAAGAGTTTGCTATGTACTGGTATAAAGAGAGAAAAGTTTAATTGATTTGGGAAACCATGGTAAATTATATGGACATGTATTTACTCATTTGCCCTAACCTTTAACACTCTCTGGGCTAATTCAGCGGACAACAAAATTTAACTATTATCTTTTTTCTATATTTTTCTTATTTTCCCTGGAAACAGGATTAGACATTTCATGCAAATTGTCTCCTTTGTTTGGAGACAATTTGTATGAAATGTCAAATCCTGCTTTCTTGGAAAAATATGCAAAATATTTTAAAATGTTGTCTGCTAAAAATAATACCCAGCATGCAGAGAGTTAAATGAGTAATCATCAAGTAAATCAATTAAACCTTTTTGTACAAAATGGAATCTTCCTCCTTATATATAGCAGGAGTCCATTTCAAAAGTTTGGGGTGTCAGGTTGTGTTTTCTTCAACAAGAGGGCCCAGAGGGCCCTGGTTCGCTCACCTGTGTGTCACTGTCTCGGGTACATTTTATTTTTAGCTCTTGTGGCCATCTTGTTCATCAGCAGAGTGATTTTAGCTTATTTGGTAGGGAGTAACCTAGGCATCATTCATGGGAACTTTGAATCAAATTGGCCTTAGGGTTTAGGGGGAGTTTCCGTTTGAATCAAATTTACAATATTTTTCAATTTTTACCTCCGGTGGCCATTTTGTTCATCCGAGTGGGATTCTTTTAGCCTTTTTGGTAGAGGATCATCTAAGCAACATTGTCGCAAGGATTCTACATTCTAAATATGAAGGCTGTATCTCAAATGCTTTAAAAGTTATGACAAAGTAGATCAAAGGTCAAGGTCATGGGTCAAAAGTTTTGAATGGCTGAAAAAACCTTGTCACAAGGAACATGCATGCCAAATATGAAGGCTCTATCTCATATTGTTCAAAAGGTATGATATAGTAGGTCACAGGTCAAGGTCACAGGTCAAATCTTTATGAGTGGGAAGCCCTTGTCAGAAGGAACCTACATGCCAAATATGAAGGCTCCATCTCAAACGGTTCAAAAGTTATGACAAAACTAGAGAAAGTGACCAGTGGGTCACGTATACCCCCGGCCAGCATCACCCTCTGATATATCTTTTGAGCTTGTATGTAATATGAATGAAGTCAAGAAGCTATAAGAATCTATAAATGTGCTTGTAAAAGCTAAACCAAACATAAAATTTCTAAATGGACCAAGGGAGTGAGGGCATCAAATAGAACACACAGGCATCTATAAATTTTGACATAAAACTTTAACCAAATGTAAAATTTCTAAGTCCGTGACCTTGAGGTCAAGGTCACCATGACCTTGAGGTCAAGGTCACCATGGGTGGGGGAATGGACATGTATCATGAAATCATTTATCAAACATGAAGAGAATCTAAGATGTGGTTACAGAGATATCAGCCATGAAAAAGGTTTAACACAAAACTTTGACGTAAAAGTAGATGAACAGACAGACAGACAGCCCACCCAGGGGCTTGACCCAGAGGCTTAGATATTCCATATGAAAGGTAATGCTATAGAGATATCCTTTACCAAACATGAAGAGAATCTAACATGTGGTTACAGAGATATCAGCAATGAAAAAAGTTTAACACAAAACTTTGACGTAAAATTAGATGAACAGACAGACAGACAGACAGCCCACCCAGGGGCTTAGATATTCCATATGAAAGGTAATGCTATAGAGATATCCTATACCAAATATGAAGAGAATCTAACATGTGGTTACAGAGATATCAGCAATGAAAAAGGTTTAACACAAAACTTTGACGTAAAATTAGATGAACAGACAGACAGACAGCCCACCCAGGGGCTTGACCCAGGGGCTTAGATATTCCATATGAAAGGTAATGCTATAGAGATATCCTATACCAAATATGAAGAGAATCTAACATGTGGTTACAGAGATATCAGCAATGAAAAAGGTTTAACACAAAACTTTGACGTAAAATTAGATGAACAGACAGACAGACAGCCCACCAAGGGGCTTGACCCAGGGGCTTAGATATTCCATATGAAAGGTAATGCTATAGAGATATCCTATACCAAATATGAAGAGAATCTAACATGTGGTTACAGAGATATCAGCAATGAAAAAGGTTTAACACAAAACTTTGACGTAAAAGTAGATGAGCAGACCGACGGACAGACAGACAACCCGCCCAGGGGCTTAGATATTCCATATGAAAGGTAATGCTATAGAGATATCCTGTACCAAATATGAAGAGAATCCAACCTGTGGTTACAGAGATATGAGCAATCAAAAAGGTTTAACGCAAAACTTTGACGTAAAGGTTGACGAACGAACGTACGAACGAACTAACGAACGAACGAATGAACAAACGAACGAAGGAACAAACAAACGAACATACGAACGGACGGAAAGATGAAAACTATATACCCCCTGACATACTTCGTATGCCGGGGGTATAATAACCTACTGATCTACTTTTTGATTTGACATGACCCATATTCGAACTTAACTGAGATATTGTCCAGATGATCATTCTGAGCAAGTTTTATGATGATTTGACTGAAACTGTGGCCTTTTAGAGTGTTCGAAACGTTTTTCTATGATTTGACCTGCTGACCTACTTTTTGACCCTACATGACCCATATTCAAACTTGACACAGATATTGTCAAGATGATCATTCTGGGCAAGTTTGATGATGATCGGACCAAAACTTGGGCCTCTAGTGTGTTCACAAGGTTTTTGCAACAATCTGACATACTGACCTACATATTGAGCAGAAATGACCCATATTCGAAATTAACATAGATATTGTCAAATGATCATTTTGAGCAAGTTTGATGATGATCGGACCAAAACTGGAGCCGCCAGTGTGTTCAGAAGGTTTTTCTATGATTTGACCTACTGACCTACTTTTTGACCCAACATGACCCATATTTGAACTTGACTGAGATATTGTCAAGATGATCAATCTGGGCAAGTTTGATGATGATTGGACCAAAACTGTGGCCTCTAGTGTGTTCACAAGCTTTTTCTATGATTTGACCTACGGACCTACTTTTGGACCCGACATGACCCATATTCAAACTTGACCCGGATACTGTCAATATGATCATTCTGGGCAAGTTTGATGATCGGACCTAAACTGTGGCCTCTTGTGTATTCAGAAGGTTTTTCTATGATTTGACCTACTGACCTACTTTTTGACCCGACATGACCCATATTCGAATTTGACTGAGATATTGTCAAGACTATCATTCTGAGCAAGATTGATGATGATCAGACCAAAACTGTGGCCTCTAGTGTGTTCACAAGGTTTTTCTCTGATTTGACCTACTGACCTACTTTTTGACCCTACATGACCCATATTCGAACTTGACCGAGAAATTGTAAGATAATCATTCTGAGCAAGTTTCATGATGATCAAACCAAAACTGTGGCCTCTAGTGTATTCACAAGGTTTTTCTTTGATTTGACCTACTGACCTACTTTGTGACCCGACATAACCCCTATTCGAACTCGACCGAGATATTGTCAAAATGATCATTCTGGGCAAGTCTGATGACGATCGGACCAAAACTGTGGCCTCTGGTGTGTTCACAAGGTTTTTCTATGATTTGACCTACTGACCTACTTTTTGACCCGACATGACCCATATTCAAACATGACCGAGATATTGTCAAGATCATTCTGGGCAGGTTTGATAATGATTGGACCAAAACTGCGGCCTCTAGTGTATACACAAGGTTTTTCTATGATTTGACCTACTGACCTACTTTTTGACCTGGCATGACTCTTAATCGAATGTGACCAAGATATTATCAAGATGATCATTCTGAGCAAGTTTGATGATGATTGCACATAAATTGTGGCCTCTAGTGTGTTCAGAAGGTTTTTCTATGATTTGACCTACTGACCTACTTTTTGACCCGACAACACCCATATTCGAACTTGACTGAGATATTGTCAAGATGATCATTCTGAGCAAGTTTGATGATGATCAGACCAAAACTGTGGCCTCTCGTGACTTCACAAGGTTTTCTTTCTGATTTGACCTACTGACCTACTTTTTGACCCGACATGACCCATATTCGAACATGACCGAGATTTTGTGATGGTACAAATTGTGTGCAAGTTTAGTTAAAATCAAATCATAAATGAAACATCTATCATGCAGACAAGACCAAAATAGGCAATTTTTGCCCTTTCAGGGGCCGTAACTCTGTAACGCATGATGGGATATGGCTGGTTCAAGAAAGGAACCCAGATCTCATGGTGGTACAAATTGTGTGCAAGTCTGGTTAAAATCAAATCATAAATGAAGATGCTATCGTGCGGACAAGACCAAAATAGGCAATTTTTGCCCTTTCAGGGGCCGTAACTCCGTAACACATGATGGGATATGGCTGGTTCAAGAAAGGAACCAAGATCTCATGGTGCTACACGTTGTGTGCAAGTCTGGTTAAAATCAAATCATAAATGAAGATGCTATCGTGCGGACAAGACCAAAATAGGCAATTTTTGCCCTTTCAGGGGCCGTAACTCCGTAACACATGATGGGATATGGCTGGTTCAAGAAAGGAACCAAGATCTCATGGTGGTACAAGTTGTGTGCAAGTCTGGTTAAAATCAAATCATAAATGAAGATGCTATCGTGCGGACAAGAAATTGTTTACGCACGGATGCACGCACGGACGGACGCACGGACGGACGCACGGACGACGGACAAAATGTGATCACAAAAGCTCACCTTGTCACTACGTGACAGGTGAGCTAAAAACAATTTGGAAATTGGTTGAAAATTTTGCAAACAGTGTAGGCCCTGATCAGACGCCTCGTTCTGCGACGTCTGATCTGGGTTTGCACTGTTTGCCATGGTACTCCTTTTGGGGTTTCTGGTACTAAATGGGTTAATTAACCCTTGTACTGCTGAATATTTTAATCTGCCACACACACTATCGATTATCAACCAATCAGATTACTTGATGCAAATTATAACAACAAATTCACAATCTGAATGACAAACAATGTAGATCCTGATCAGATGGCTTCTGAAGAAGCCATCTGATCTGGATCTACATTGTTTCAAAGAAAAAGGCATATCCGGGATCAGCAGGACAAGGTTTAACAATAACTGATCTGAGGTATATCAAACATGTTCTATAAGAAAGCAAGGAATAACAACACATGGTGTGTACAAGTTTTTCTGGACCAGATGAGTTAGTTTCCGCCAATTAGGCCTAATTAGAGACCTCAAAAATAATCAAAATTTCACTATGGAATCAATGATCCCAAAGGACTAGAATATATATTCTTGCACATCAGATAAGGAAATACTCGACTTAACCCTGGGATAGAAATTCTTATCCTATCCAAGTTATCCTACCCAGAAATAGGATAAAAATCAAGAACTTTCATGCATTTGAAGTGCACTTGTGGTATACGATGTCATGCATGAAGTTGTTAAGTTTGACGTCTTTGCATGCATGATGAACATTCTGAGTAAGTTTGATGATGATTGGACCGAAACTGTGGCCTCTAGAGTGTTAACAAGGTTTTTCTATGATTTGACCTACTGACCTACTTTGAGTACTTTCTGACCCTACATGACCCATATTCAAACTTGATCTAGATATTGTTGAGATGATCATTCTGCGTAAGTTTGATGATGATTGGACCAAAACTGTGGTCTCTAGAGTGTTAACAAGGTTTTTTTTATGATTTGACCTACTGATCTACTTTCTGACCCCACATGACCCATATTCAAACTTGATATAGCTATTGTTGAGATGATCATTCTGAGCAAGTTTGATTATGATTGGACCAAAATGTGGCCTCTAGAGCGTTAACAAGGTTTTTCTAATATTTGTCCTACTGACCTACTTTTTGACCCGACATGACCCATATTCGAACTTGACTGAGATATTGTTCTGATGATAATTCGGAGCAAGTTTGATCATGATTGGACCAAAACTATGGCCCCCAAAGTGTTAACAAGAAATATTTACACACACACAATGCATGACCCACGACGACGCAGGACAACTCAAGGTCACAAAAGCTCACCATGACCTTTGGTCAGGTGAGCTAAAAAAATCTTGAAATGGATGTATGGGGTAGACAGAATCAGAGGACCAATGGTCCTGAACTGCTCACCTGTGGGTTGTGTGCATGTGGAGCCATTTGGTTTCTGAGAAGATTTTTGATGGTTTTTAACATGGCAGCCATCTTGGTCAAGTTAACTAAACCATTTGAACAAACTTTTGTTCCTCCATCCCTAGACTGGCTCCAGTCTAACTGACAATTTAGCCACTATAAAATGCTTTATTTTTATAAAAAGGTCTTAATATATTACAAGCAAAGAGTTTCTCACTGATTTGGCTGGCCAGGTCAGGGAGTTAATATGTGCAGAAAAATACAGTAGTCAAGGAGTATGCTTTCTGAGTTAGAATTCTTCAACTCATAGGCGGGGAGCCAGGCCACTCCATTCCATAAAGGCTTCATATTAAATTTGGCTTAAATCTGTTCAGTTTTTTTTTTTTGTGTGTGTGTGTTTTTTTCAATATATTTTGATACCTGAGTGACCATGGACCAACCTTTGGTACTCATGCAGCTTCATTAACCCTTTCTGTACCGAATGGAATCTTCCTCCTTATATATAGCACAAGTCCATTTCAAAATTTAGGGGTGTCAGGTTGTGGTGTCTTCAAAATTTATTTGGAAAATGACTGAACTTTTAGCAAACAGTGGAGGCCCTGATCAGACGCCGCATTATGCGGCGTCTGATCTGGGCCTGCACTGTTTGCCAGGGTACCCGTTTCGGGGTTTCTGGTACTAAATGGGTTAAATGTCTTTACTAAATGTTGTTACCCTCGTTAAATAAAGCCTTTACTTACTTATTTAGCTGATTGCATATATCATTTTTTAAAGTTCACAGGCAATAACATTATTTGAAAAAATATTAATTTCCACTTTTTCCATCCAAAAGCATAAGTGACTGTAAGATGGGTCATGGTCAAAAGACTCATAAATTAAGAATCCCCAATGCTACATATAAGTTTCTAAGCAATAGGCACACTGGTTCGAGGAAAAAGATTTTTAAAGACTTTTTACCATATATGGTCATGGTGGTCATCTTGGTCATGTGACCTGGACCAGTTGAACAATATTTAATTTCTTTCACCCCATAAAGCTTTATATGAAATTGACTTCAATTTGCCCCACAGTTTTTTATGCATATTATTAATAACTTTTTTAATTTTTGATATCTGATTGTCTAGCAGTGACCTTGACCATTGCTCGTATGTAATTTCATTAACTTTAAATATTTAGCTGACTGCAAATTGTATTTGTACAAATTTTAAGTTCACGTGCAACATTAGTTTCCAAGAAATAAACAATCTCCACTTTTTCCCACATAAAAGCAAATGCAACCAAATTTGAACTGGATGTACACTGGGTCAAGGTCAAGTCAGAGTCACCATTTGCACAAATTATGATGGGCCCAAAGATCCAAATGCTACATACAGTACCAACTTTCAAAGCAATCAGAATATTGACTCTGGAGAAAAAGGATTTTGAAGTGTTTTACCATATGAGCCCCGCCAAGCGAATTTGGGTCTTCGAGCAATCCGTCAGGACAGGTTTTAACTGCGCATGCCCAGCCATTCAGAGGGGCTCGGGATATGGCTTTCTGTCTGAAGGTTCCTCTTGATTCACTGCTTGTATGAGCGAGCAGCGAAGGTTCTGGCGGCCCATATATTGATATGGCAGACACATAGGTCATGTGACCAAATTCATATTAATTAATTTTCATTTCTTTGTTCCTGAAAGCTTTCTTATGAAATTTGGTTACAAATGGCCCAGTGGTTTTTGAGCAAATCAATTCATTTCTGAATGACCTCGGGCCAAGGTGAAGGAATCACACTGGTCTTGAATACTCATGTATTTCATTTAGCTACCAGTAACTGCTTCTACAAATTTTCAGATCACAGGCTGCAATAGTTTCCAAAAAATACACAGTTTTGACTTTTTCCCATACAAAAGCTTATGCGACCATGGCCTGAAATAGGTCAAGGTCATCCAGGGATCATCATTTGAACAAACTATAAATGGCTCATGTCCCCAGGTTTCATGATAGTCAGCCCATTAGTTCCAGAGAAGATTTTTTGTAGGGTTTTTAGCTTATACTGTATGGGCATATTGGTCATGTGACCAAACTCATATTAATTAATTTTCATTTCCTTTTAGTAGCTTTCATATGAAATTTGGTTACAAACAGCACAGTGGTTTCTGAGAAAAACAAGTTTTCATTTCATATCTGAATGACCTTGGGTCAAGGTCAAGGAATGACCTGCATCTAACTTTTCATATCACCGGCTGCATTAGTTTCTGAAAAATAAATGGTTATAAATTTTTTCTCGTGACCAAATTTGACCTTAGCATAAAATAGTTCAAGGTCATCGAGGATGTCATCATTTGAACAAACTATGATTGGCTTGTGTCCCCAATGCTACATGACAATTGGCCTACTTGTTCTGGAGAAGAAGATTTTTGAAGGGTTTTACCTTATATGGGCAGGGCTGCCATCTTGGTCATGTGACCTGGATCTGCAAACAAACTTTTGTTCCCCATCCCATGGAGGCTCAACATGAAATTTGACTCCAATCGGCCCATTGGTTTCAGAGGAGATGTTCCAAAATGTGGAGATGTTCAAAAATGTTGACAAACAGCAGACATAAGACAGACAATGTACCCTTGCCATACTATAAGCTCAGGTGTGCTAAAAAGCCTTCCCTCAGGATCAACGTCTGGCATGACTCAGCAAGCCTTGTGATGCCAGACAATGACCCTTTGGACAGATTTTTTCTATCCACCCCTCACACCCATGTAAGATTCTTATAATGTACCTTAAACCTGCGCCGGCCTCGGTAGCTCAGTTGGATGCATGTCTGACTGGTGATCAGGAGAAAGGGGGTTCAATACCTGCTGGGGTCGGCAACATTCTTTCATGGAGATTGATTATGAAATATTTTCTACGGTCATTCTCTCCCTTCTGCTGATTCAAGAAGCGCAGTTGTCAGTTTCTTGCGAAAGAATGTGCACTGTACTGGTTAACTGCTTATGTAAAAGCCTGCCCAGGAAAAGTGTGGATAGGTAAATTGACCAGCTCAAAAATGACCTAAACTAGACAAAAGTGCCCAGTGGGGCACGTATACCCCCGGCCAGTGCCATCACCTCAGCTGAAACAAGTAGTCATACTGGTTGTTGCTACCAAATTTTAAGTCTCTATGTACAGTAGTTATTGAGAAATCTTTGACACAAAATAATAAAAATATACACTATTAAACAGCAAGAACTACAAAGGGAAATAACTCTAAAAGGCCTGACCCCTTGGCCCTTATTTTCTTTCTCACAATACAACTAGTCATACTGATCATGTTTGCAAAATTTCAAGTTTCTATGTACAGTAGTTATTGAGAAATCTTTGACACAAAATAAAAATATACACTATTAAACAGCAAGAACTACAAAGGGAAATAACTCAAAAAGGCCTGACCCAGCAAGAACTACAAAGGGAAATAACTCAAAAAGGCCTGACCCCTTGTCTTATTTTCTTTCCAACAATACAACTAGTCATACTGATCATGTTTGCAAAATTTCAAGTTTCTATGTACAGTAGTTATTGAGAAATCTTTGACACAAAATAAAAATATACACTATTAAACAGCAAGAACTACAAAGGGAAATGACTCTAAAAGGCCTGACCCCTTGGCCCTTATTTTCTTTCCCACAATACAAGTAGTCATACTGATCATGTGTGCAAAATTTCAAGTTTCTATGTGAAGCAGTTCCTGAGATATCTTTGACACAAAATAATTGTTTACGGACAGACAGACAGACAGACAGACAGACGGAAAAGACAAAAACTATATACCCCCATTGCATACTTCGTATGCCGGGGGTATAAATAGTGTTGACTGGGCCATGAAACTCCAATACAAACAAAAACCCTAAACCTGCAAGTTGACATGTGCGAACAGTGAAAACACAAATTATACTGCTGGTATGAATCTTGGTGGACAGCTTAACTGGTGATAAAGGGAATGACCTCAGATACTCTTGACTGGCAAGGCACTTGTTACAGCTAGTCTCATCAGGATCTACACTCTTTGTCATCATGTAAATTATTTTTACTACTGTAATGATCCTAAGTACTGGGACAGGCAGGCCTAAGCAAACAGTGTAGACCCAGATCAGACTGCTCCTGAAGGAGCAGTCTGATCAGAGTCTGCACTGTTTGCCATTTCGTCTGCACCTTTTGAACTCCTTGCAGGCTCAAGAAACAAATTTGTTAATGTTTTAGGAGAAGTTCGGCAAGTTCTCAAGGTGTCCAAATTCATAGGATTTTATAGTAAACGACCTGTTTACAGTTTTTATTCAAGAATGGATGTGTCCAAATTCAAAGCATCAGGAAAACACGCCTACATAATTTTGACCCCATTGAACCTAACTTTTTAAGTGTAAAACTGGGGTTTACAGGGGTATCATTTTTCTTATATCTGCTCAAAAACATAAACTGTGGGTGCTCCTTAGAACCGCCTCGCCAAGGCCGTTCTAACGAGCACCCACAACCTATGTTTAGAGCAGAAATTAGAAAATTATCGGAAATAAATTTTCACCAGAACATTTTCACTTTTTTGGGTACAAAATTCTCAATATATTTGAATAGGTGTGCTTCCGTGATGGATGGAAACGTACACTTCAGAAACTCAGGGATGAAAGAATTGATTATAGCCCCAGATAGGAGGGGGTATCCACATTTGCAGAAATAAGAAAAATGAGTTGGCACATGACAAAACCTACAATAAGACAGGTGTGACCAGCAGAGACTCAAATCAAACTGTGCACCCAACTACTATGACAAGACCTTTTGCTTATGTATCCTGTAGTGGTGGGCCGATGATCGACTATAGTCGAAAGTCAGTTGGTTTTGGCTTCCGATAGCGATAATCGATTGAGAATTCTCTAGTCGATTGTAGTCGGTTCGGTACTTGGTATTCCGAGTTTTAGTGCATTCCGGTATTCCGTCGCACTTTTCTGTTACCGTATTCGCGCGTGTATGTACCCGCAGTTTTTTTCCCTCAAATTACAGGCCCGAATTCAGGGTAATCCGCCCAAATTATTTTTGGACCATTTTATTTTTACTTTTGTCAGCTGAAAATACGATGCATCTCATGTTATGCTCCATCCTTTTACGATTCCCGACATAAATAATGTTTAATTGTCCACTCAATTTTACTTACACATGAGTAATATAACAATCTCCATTACTAGCAAATTAAAATCAAAAATGAGTTCCTTTAAGAGCAATGAAAATATTCATAAGAAACAAGATGGGTCATACTACGTAGTTTCGGCTAATAAAGCCTCATCAGTGACCCTGTAATGATCCGGCAACGAAAGCCAGAGGAATGATACTGCAATTTTGCGAATTTCGAATAGGCAGTCGATTCAAAGACTGATATAAATCAAAATGAGGTCCAAATAATTAAAAACCTGTCTAGAATTTGAGTCTAAACTAATAATTTATTTCTGATTTCTCAGAATATTCACGCTGATCTCAAAGGACCAAAAGTAAAATATAAACTGCACTATGGTTGATGTACGGAGAGACGTTTTACGGCCGCCACACGGCACAACACCAGCTGCAGTGAAGGCAAATTAAAATCAAAAATGAGTTCCTGATTTTGTGAGTATTATTCCAAAAACTCTGATTTTAAACGAAATAAACAAGCAAGTTCAATGCGAACATCAAAGTTTTCTGGCATCCAAACCGCCGCCCACAAACCACCGCTACAGTTTTTTTTTCTGCACGCGATCGGTAAATGACGTCATCGGACCCCAGCAACCCCACACGTGTCTATTGTTTTATCTTAATGGGGCGTATCTTTCATAAAAAATTGTTTGGAAATGGTAAAAAATTCTCGATCGCAAAACAGTGCTTTCCGTAAGCTCCGTGTCAATAAACCAACAACAGCATACAGATGTGTTAACACAAATTAAAGCGTTCAACTTTGCTCGCCGAGGGTCTGCTATTTGGCGCCAAAACATAACCATTCACAAGATAGTAGAATAGTCGTAGCAACTCGTCTTTGGAGCAATTAAATAATTTTCACATTGACTGCGGATTAAATTTTATGATTGGGGAATAAACGCAAATTAGAGACATAATTTGACCATATTTTCACACCTTATCGACACTCACCGCAGGGTGGCAATTATATGACAGGGATTAACAATAGTGTCATAATTGAACCGTTATAAATCATCAAACAGTGTAAATCCAAATCAGACGTCTGCGGCTTCTTTCTGAGGTGTCTGATCTGGGACTGCGATGTTTGTCGATGTCAAAAAAAAAAGGGCCGCGGGCATACGTGGGTTAATAAATAAATAACAATGGTGAACAAGTAAAGTTTTTTCAACATTTTAATGTAAAATACATGCTTTCTGGTGATACTCGCACGCATGGGCATTTTCCCGCCTTTTGAAGACAATCGAGCGTTCCGTTGTGTGTTACAAAAACTGGCCAAATTCTTACTTATTCTCACTTACGCATCCACCAAAATTTCAGCAAATGTTCAATGCGGGTAATACAACAGAATAACAGTTTTCCCTCAGATTTTGGCAAAAAGGGGGTGCGGGTAGTACGTAAATGCGGGTAATACACACCCAAATACGGTACGCGGTTTAATAAAGGCCGCTTTGTTTTGGTTTCAACATGGCGGACGAAACGCAGCAACCACGAAATGAAAAGGAAATTTATTCCTACCCAGGTGGCCGAAACTTTGCTGCCATTTTAAAAGGCAGGCAACTTTTGTGACTTTCTGTTTGATTTTAAGCATGTCAAACCCCTTTTGGAAAGGGGTCTTCACTAAAAGGAAAGAATTTGCTCCTAGACTCCTATTGACAAGGTAGGCCAAAAACATATTTGACATAGCTGCCTCTGTTGCAGATGTATACATTCTCCTTAAATAAGAATTCTTGAGAGATTAAACAGACTAATCACTCATCTAAAGTGGTCAGCCTTCTAGTCATTCGGTGCTCAGGTCTGCATCGTCATAAGGTGTTGTTTCTAGTCTGAAGTTGTGCACAAATATTGTTTCATTGTCAAAACATTTAGTCATTACTAGTCATTATGATATCGCTTTTAGAAATAAACAGCATAATGACTGAATAATAAACCATTCCTTTCAATATAAATCATCCATTCAACAGTAGTCATTCAAATTTCTCATTTCACTGAATTATTTTAAGGTTATTAACTTATTAAGTTCTGTGTTTATGTTTTTCCTTTATTTTTTACCATAATGTCCAGAAAAATCTCTAACATACAGAATAATATGCATATATAAACAAAAATACAAAAGGCATTTAAACATTCATGTACTCAAATTTGGACATAAAAGAGAAACCGATTATGCAATCGATAAGTAGTTGGTTTTCTCTTCCGATTATAAGCCGATAATCGATTGTGATTTGAAACCGATTGCCCACCACTAGTATCCTGGCTTAGATATAAGCCTATAGTAGGTACATGCGATCAGCGAAAACTCTGATTACACTGCACGAATATGCAGGCTGATCTGAGTCTTCCCTGGTCACTCAAGCCTTCTTGTAGGTTTTGTCATGCGCTGGCTCAAATGATGAATAAAGTGCCTTATCTAGAGCTATGGCTGATTTTTGGTTGAGTTCATCCAAAAACTTACCAGTATTCCCAAGACTGAAAACTAACACAAAGAACACCAAACTTCCCAGAACTTTAGAAGACATCATCCTAGAAAACAAAAAAAAATGTATGAAAAGAACTAGAAATGCGTCCATAGGACACGGATGCCCCCGTCTGAAAATATCTCTATGTTCGTATTCATCCATAGAATGTTATTGACCGTGTTTAAGTTTTGGACCCTTTTTTCACATTTGACCCCTAAGTATGACCTTGACCTCGGAGGTAAGGACCTTGGTTTAGTGTGAGGCAGATTGTCTCATGATGGCCAACATTTCTGCCAAGTAATTTCAAAATCCATCCAGAGATAAGGAAGTTATTGACTGCGTTTAAGTTTCGGACCATTTTTTTGCCTTTGACCTCTAAGTATGACCTTGACCTTGGAGATTCGGATCTGGGTTTGCAGGTGACACATCGTCTCATGATGGTTAACATTTTTTCAAAGTAATTTCAAAATCCATCCAGAAATGAGCAAGTTATTGACTGCGTTTAAGTTTCGGACCCTTTTTTTTTACCTTTGACCTCTAAGTATGACCTTGACCTTGGAGGTACGGACCTGGGTTTTGCACGTGACACATCGCCTCATGATGGTTAACATTTCTACAAAGTAATTTCAAAATCCATCCAGAAATAAGAAAGTTATTGACTGCGTTTAAGTTTCGGACCCTTTTTTTTACCTTTGACCTCTAAGTATGACCTTGGAGGTACGGACCTGGGTTTTGCACGTGACATGTCGTCTCATGATGGTTAACATTTATGCAAAGTAATTTTAACAAGATGTGTTTGTGAAACACTGATGCCCCCGGACAGCGCCAATGTTAATGTTTTTAAAAATTTTGAAAAAAATAGGTCAAAGGTCAAGTTCAAGGTCAAGACATCAAAAATTATGGTACCACTGGAAAGGTCTTGTGATAAGGTATACACATGTGAAATATGAAAGCTCTATCTATTACCATTCAAAAGTTATGCCCAATGTTAAGGTTTTTGTAGACAGACAAATGGACAAACAGACAAACGGACAAACAGACAGACAGACCAAAAACTATAAAATTATAGTACCAATAGAAAGGGCTTGTGACAAGGAATGCACATGTGAAATATGAAAGCTCTATCAGTTACCAATCAAAAGTTATAGCCAATGTTTAAGTTTTTAAAAAGGAGGTCAAAAGTAGGTCAAATCTCAAGGTCACGAGGTCAAAAATTATAGTACCAATAGAAAGGTCTTGCGACAAGGAATGCACATGTGAAATATTAAAGCTCTATCAGTTACTAATCAAAAGTTATAGCCAATGTTGAAGTTTTTAAAAAGGAGGTCAAAAGTAGGTCAAATCTCAAGGTGAAGGTCACGAGGTCAAAATTTATGGTACCTCTTGAAAGGTCTTGTGACAAGGAATGCACATGTGAAGTATGAAAGCTGTACCACTTACCATTCAAAAGTTATGCCCAATGTTAAAGTTTTTGCAGACGGACAAACGGACAAACAGACGGACAGACCAAAAACTATATGCCCCCCAGAATCTTAGATTCCGGGGGCATAAAAATCCATCAAGAAATAAGGAAGTTATTGACTGCGTTTAAGTTTCGGACGCACGGACAGGGGCAACGCTATATGCCCTTTCCACCATTCTTTGAATGGCGGGGGCATAAAAACATGAGGCCCATGGGCCACTATGTTCACCAGAGCTCAAGTGGGAGAAACTGGTCCTCGATCTAAATACAGCGATCACTTATGCCAAACCATTTTGAAATCTGATGCCTTAGGTCCAAATGATACATACAAAGTTTGAGGTCATAGGCCTTTCTGTTCCTAGATAGGGGCATGATAGCCATCTTGGCCATAACTATCAACTTCCATGTAGCTGATCCCATATATCACTTCTGATCGCTTGCTATAGGCTACTAGAGAATCAGGTAAATCCACTGTTTTGCTGTTTTCACATTAGAAATGCCCAAGTGACCAAATCAACCTTGACATAAAACAGGTCAAAGCCAAACAAAAGCAATCATTTGAAAAAAAAAACTGAAGTGAGGTACCTTGACAGTGAGGTCATGACCTTGAAAGTCGACCCCCCTTGAGATATTGTCATAAGTAACATTTGTGTGAATTATATTGAAATTGGTGAAGAAATAAAGGCACTAGAGTGATGATGTTTTTCTAAAAATAGCAACAGTGACCTTGACCTTGATGTCACAAGCATGAACATCACACTCACTCAAGATAGTGTCATAACGAACATTTGTGGGAAGTTACATTGAAATTGGTGAAGAAATGTAGGCGCTAGAGCGATGACAAAGTTATTCTAAAAAATAGCCACAGTGGCCTTGACAGTGAGGTCACAACCTTGAAAGTCGAACTCGCTCGAGATATTGTCATAAGTGAAGTTATTTTGAAATTGGTGTAGAAATGTAGGCACTAGACCAATGACAAAGTTTTTCTAAAAATAGCCACAGTGATCTTGAGGTCATGACCTTGAAAGCCGAACTAGCCCATGCTTTTATTGTGCTTTACATTTGTTTGAAGTTTCATGAAATTATCTTGAACGGTTTGAAAGTTACAGAGCTGACAAAGTTTTTCTAAAAATAGCCACAGTGACCTTGACCTTGAGGTCATGACCTTGAAAATCAAACTCGCCCATCCTATTATCGCTTTACCTTTGTTTGAAGTTTCATGAAATTATCTCAAACAGTTTGAAAGTTACAGAGCTGAAGTTTTTTTCTAAAAATAGCCACAGTGACCTTGACCTTGAGGTCATGAGCATGAACGTCACACTCACTCGAGATAGTGTCATAAGGAACATTTGTGTGAAGTTATATTGAAATTGGTGAAGAAATGTAGGCGCTAGAGCGATGACAAAGTTTTTTCTAAAAATAGCCACAGTGACCTTGACCTTGATGTCACCGACACCACTGGGAAAGTCGAACTCGCTCGAAATATTGTCATAAGGAACATTTGTGTGAAGTAATATTGAAATTGGTGAAGAAATGTAGGCGCTAGACCAATGACAAAGTTTTTCTAAAAATATCCACAGTGACCTTGACAAGGTCAAGACCTTGAAAGTCGAACTCGACATCCTATTATTGTGCTTTACATTTGTTTGAAGTTTCATGAAATTATCTCATACGGTTTGAAAGTTACAGAGCGGACACAAGTGTATGAAAAAAATTGCAAGTTGTAACAGTCAAAGGGCAATAACTCTGAAAGTAGAAAAGCAAGAGTGATGGTTCATGTGTTCTGCACCTCGTCTCATGGTGTTTAACATTTATGTGAAGTTTCATGAAAATATGTCAAGCGGTTTAAAAGTTATGGAGCGGACACGAAAATGCAAGTTGTAACCTTCAAAGGGCAATAACTCTGAAAGTAGAAAAGCAAGAGTTACGGTTCATGTGTTCTGCACCTCGTCTCATGGTGTTTAACATTTATGTGAAGTTTCATGAAAATATGTCAAGCGGTTTAAAAGTTATGGAGCGGACACGAAAATGCAAGTTGTAACCTTCAAAGGGCAATAACTCTGAAAGTAGAAAAGCAAGAGTTACGGTTCATGTGTTCTGCACGTTGTCTCATGGTATTTAACATTTATGTGAAGTTTCATGAAAATATGTCAAGCAGTTTAAAAGTTATGGAGCGGACACGAAAATGTTAACAGACACACACACACAAACACAGAAAATACGAAAACTATATACCCCCATGGCATACTCCGTATGCCGGCGGTATAAAAAATACGAAAACTATATACCCCCATGGCATACTCCGTATGCCGGGGGTATAATTACATGCAAGATAGCGGAAATGGCCATTCAATTAAATCATTAAGTCATTCTTTTATGAGATTATGAGAAAATGAAGTGTAAAGGGTGGAAAAATCATAAATAGACAGACTTGAAGCACGAAAAGTCTGGATTTCAATTAATTTAAAACTTCATTAGAACTTTAAATAGACCAAAACCGATTTCTCCCTGATCTTTCGAAGACTTTGTCGAACTATTTGATCATGTAATTTGATGACAGCAAAACTTCAAGAAAAACGTAAATAATTACGACGACTTTAACTTGTTTAACTAGGAAGTAATGTTAGTGACCATATTAGATGGAGACGGGACCTCGGTTTAAAGACTCATCCGAAAGCCTGGAGAAGTCCGGGATCGATCCTGCGATCATTGGTTTACAAGGCGAGTAGCATAACTACTACACCACGTAGGCTTCTATAACTACATCTATAGACTGACTATATATAGATTCATGACATTGTCAGCATTTGGTAGGGTCTAATTTCTTTTTTATCCATCTATCTATTCACGATATTTGCATTATTAAATCACGCAAAATCAAGCTCTCGTTTCCTAGCGAGATTTCGAGATTCCGGGGGGTGGGGGTGGGGACAAAACTTCAAGAAAAACGTAAATAATTACAACGACTTTAACTTGTTTAACTAGGAAGTAACTTTAGCGACCATATTAGATGGAGACGGGACCTCGGTTTAAAGACTCATCCGAAAGGCTGGAGAAGCCCGGGATCAATCCTGCGATCATTGGTTTACAAGGCGAGGAGCGTAACCACTACACCACGTAGGCTTCTATAACTATATCTATAGACTGACTATATATAGATTCTTGACATTGTCAGCATTTGGTAGGGTCTAATTTCTTATTTATCCATCTATCTATTCATGATATTTGCATTATTAAATCACGCAAAATCAAGCTCTCGTTTCCTAGCGAGATTTCGAGATTCCTGGGGGATGGTGGGGGGGGGGGCAAAACTTCAAGAAAAAGGTAAATACTTATAACGACTTTAACATGTTTAACTAGGAAGTAACGTTAGCGACCATATTAGATGATCAGGTGACCCCCAACCCCGAGAGCTCGAAATCTCGCTAGGAAACGAGAGCTTGATTTTGCGTGATCTAATAATGCAAATATTGTGAATAGATAGACAGATGGATAAATAAGAAATTAGACCCTACCAAATGCTGACAACATTGGCCACCATTTGTTTGATTTGAGGTTTAACGTCCCCGTCAACACTGTAAAGGTCATTTTGGAGACGCTGCTTCCAATTTGTGGGACTTGTACCCGACATTGAGATGAAATGACATCTCAAGCCCTGTCGCCCTATGAAACCAATAGGGTTTATTAGCATGGACGGTCTGCCTCAAACAGCGGTTCCTGGACAGGCTTAGATCCTCTAAGAGTTTACCAGTGCTAGTGTGCAGGCCGGATTCAGCTCTGCGTGGAAGCATCGTGCAGCCCATATATTTCTTCAAGCCCCTATGGGCAGGGGCGAAATTGGTGACCATAAAAGATGATCACGTGACCCCCCCTTCCCCTATCTATCTATCTTCTGATACTGCGTCGGTCACATTTGATCATTACCGCAGGTGTATATTACATACACTCCAGGTTTTGCAGGATGAAAGCCTACACAGTAATCATGCAATTACGGTAGGGATCTTTAACCTGTACAGGGGATGGTTCTCCCTGCACAGGGGGCCTCCAGTTAACGTCCAGATCCGAAGGACGGTGCACTTTATGACATTCATCCCTGCAAATGATGCTAATGGAGAGTGTTCGGACACCGAAATTTTATCACCGCTACCGGGGATCGAACCCGGGACCTCTAGCATCAGAGACAAGTGCACGAACCACTGAGCTATCACGCTCCTCTAACTCCCCCGAACTCTAAATCTCGCTAGGAAACGAGATTGCGTGATTTAATAATGGTAATGGCCAAATATGACAGACTCGGTATGAGAAGATAGATAGGAAATAAGCGGTGCATACATTTACCGGAAAGCACCAAAATACCGGAAAGCAAACCAAAATACCGGAAAGCACATATAAATACCAAAAAGCACTTATATATACTGGAAAACATTAGAAAATTGTATTTAAATGCAATATATAACATATCTGGAACAGCTATGGTTCCTCTCTGGACTTATATAAACTTGCGATTTCATTGCAATGGTAAGTATGCCCCACCCGATAAATGTTCTATCTTTGGAAATAAAGGGAATATAGAAAGAGGTGAAAATCCGTGTATCAATCAGAACCAATTTTATGTCACTGATCATGAGTGAATATTGTTCATGCAGATAAAGTGAGTAATGTCCAAAGCTGAAATGAGCTATTCTTGTACTTATGTATACTTACTTAATGAGAATCAAAGCGCCAAAGGCACTGAAATGACAGATTCTATGAGAAAATCAAAACACTGTGAAAACTTACAGACAACCTTTCTAAAAAGATATTAAAATATAGAAAAGTAGTTCTGCAAATTCCATTGTATGATATGTTTGCAGTTGTCTATACACCGGTGGTATCATGAAATGCCATTCGATGTTTCAAATTTTGGAAAGAAACTATTTACGTTTTCAAAACCAAACATTAAAATTCAAGTTTTAACAATACTACTGGCAATTAGTAACATGTTTGTCTGGTCGGTTGTGGATACCTCCCCCAAAAGATACTCTATTTTTCACAAAGAGATCGGAGGAGAAAGGCTATTCAGTCCAGTACATGAATTCCATTGGCTTGAAGACATTTTTGAGTAAGAACACCACTATAAACACGCGCGTAATCCTGCTGGATTAGATATCCAGGATTCTGAGCGAAAGCAAATAAATGGAACCATGTGAGGCCGACGCACTTGATTGATTTAACGTCTCGCTGTTCAGTTAACGTCTCAGCCATGATCTTGAATGTTCTTAATGTCGCTAGCTACAATAGCTCGACATACCATTTCGCTTATTCCATCCGATATGTCATGCTCTATTACGCAAACGTCGCCTCGGCATACCTTACACCTATGTGTCGAAACATCCCGAAACGACAATCGGCGTGATTCACGCTGAAGTGCGATGTCTCACCGAAACGCATATCACGCGAGTCGCTTAGACGCCAATATGCATGTACGTATTTCATGCACCAGCGTAAGTGTCGACGTCTTAATTTTGGTCACGACAGGGACGTCTAGCACTCAAAAGTGCATCGCATAAGGGCGACGAACAGTGTCAGTGCTTATTAATCTGTAGTTGAAACCCTTTGTTTATCTTCAGGTACAGTGTAGCAGATGCCGCTGGAAATCTGCTTCGCATATGCGTCTGTCGGATGAATCGATCTTGACGTACTGACGTCGGTCTTCCGCTACGCCGACGTCCACTAGCGTATTCTGTTGATAGTAAGATGTCGCTCCAACAGATACATAGATCACACGCATGTGGCACCCAAAATCAGAGTCAACGCCATCCGCTTTCCGACCAGCTTCAAACTGTCCATTAGAAGCCTCCGTGGTGTAGTGGTTATGCTACTCGCCTTGTAAACCAGGGATCGCAGGATCGATCCCGGACTTCTCCAGACTTTCGGATGTGTCTTTAAACCGAAGTATCGTCTCCGTATGACCTTATCTGTTGGTGGGACGTAAAACTCAAACACTCACTCACTCACTCTAACTGTCCAGGGTTCAATGAAAAATGTTGCAATACGTTCTCACTTGATGCTTTTTGAGAACAAAATACAATTTCTTCTTTTCTAGGCACGACCTTACATCACACATCAAAAGTTTGATCCTGAACATGTGGTTTCTATCAGTGCTGGTGTGAAGGTGGTACACAGGATCGTTGGCCCCCGCCAATCGGGGCTTAAAGAAATAGATGGGCTGCATGATGCTTCCACGCAGAGCTGAAACCGACCCGCACACGAGTACTGGTAATCTGCTGAGAGGATCTAAGCCTGCCCAGGCAAAGAGGTGCGAGTCGGACCGTCCATGCGTATAAACCCTATTGATTTTGATTGGGCGGCGGCAGGGCTTGAGATGTCATTTCATCTCAGTGTCGGGTAAAAGTCCCACAAAGTTGGAAGCAACGTCTCCAAAATGACCTATACAGTGTTGACGGGGACGTTAAACCTCAAATCAAACAATACAAAACACAGGATCGTGGCCGGACTGGTAACCATACGTCACGGTTGATTGATTTAACCTTTTTAGCTTAAGGGCCTGGTGCCTAAGCGTGTTGTAATCATGCAATCGTTTGGTTTCAAAATCAAAGCACCGAAAGTGTTGGTGGGATGTAGGTTGGGGTAAAAGTCCTGGGCTGAGATTAAACTGTTTAATTTAACTCTGAAATTCCAAACAAATAGTGAAGATTTTGATAAGAAGCGCGTTCTGCAGCGTCCGAACTTGGTCTACACTCATTGCCAAGCTCACCCTATGATTCCAGGATGACCCTCTTCAGTCCTATGGAATACCCTGGTCTCACTGCGGCTATTTTCTGCAAGAAAAAGGTTATTCTGAGAAGTCAGTGATAGTCACGTAGACGTTAGCTCTGAATCGCTTTATTAGTAACTTCGGGTCGAATGCCAAACAATCAACCCAAACATAGCCGGGTCATTTGTCAGTCTTGGTTACATGTAAGTGTTATCTGTAAAATCTGCACTTGAAAAAATGTTCGATCTGGCAAACAATGTAGACTAAGATCAAACGCCACAGAACACGGTGCTGATCTTGTTCTACATTTTTGCATCAGTTACTAAACTTCCGTTAAGTTTAAACGGATCAGTCCAAGTCCTCGTTCATGACCAGCCTGCATTTAGAGACAATCGGCATGAGTGTTGTCAGTGCTTTGATTTATTCACTGCCTTGAGTTTCTGAAGTTGGGCTCGTCCATTCTGCTAAATATGGCACCTAGAATTATATCACAGGACCTACACTGTTTGCATAGGCATCTGTACCATATTCCAGGGTTGAAAGGGACAGCCTTTCTCGCAAAGTCTGATATACACCTTGTTGTAACTGACCTAGACTTGACCTCGAATGTCCGAAAACCCATTAATATTCTGGTCTGCAGCTGACCGGCTGGTCTTTAAGGATTAAATATTGGCAGCACTGTTAGAAAACAGTGTAAAACCTGAGCAGACGTCTAAGCAGATGCCGCATTGATCTAGGTATACAGTCTCGCATGATGCAGCTGATTCATATGAAGTGCTGAATATATTCTCTGAAAGGTAAGATAAAATCATGTCGTCTGCTTTAAAAGTTTGTATTGCGATTATAGGATGTACAATTTTGATAACTGCGCCTAACCGGACTACATTTTTGTGCGGACTCATATTTCTTTGGCGGTCAAAGCCGGAAGAAAGTCGTAAGAAAGCCGGAACTACTTTACAACACGCAGGATAGCTAGAGATGACAGATAGACTCTGTCATTAAAAAATCATAATCAAAGATTTATGCCATCATTAGACAATATTTGCTCGAATAAGGGACCCTGTATATAATACGAAAGAAATACCTAATAACTTATGGGCTACAACACTACCACGCACAATCAGAACTAGTCCATACTGTAATACAACCTATATATCCCCACTATGTTATCTTCCTTCACGTGGGTTGAGATAATTATATGCAAACATGGCATATCTATCAAGCACAAATTCTTGTGGGTACTCGTTATAACCGCCTCAATGAGGCTTCCTTACCAATAGACATTACATTAACACACACGTGCGACAAAGTGCATTTGTTCACATCTCCAAACTAGCTACTTTTCTTATGAAAACTCTGGATTATCTTTTACTTATTAAAACGCTGTGGTGCTCTTTAGAACCGCGCCTTTGAGACGGTTATAATGAGTACCCACAACCTTTGCCTAAGAACGGAAATAAGTATAGTATGTTGAACTAACGTCAAGACGACATTATCTAACCAATGTATTCCGAACAGTCTGGTTCAAGTTCTTTAAATTGCACACAACACTCTCAAACGGTTGCAGCAGTATATGAAGATAGATATAGATAGCAGCGTGTAATTCTTGAAACTTGCATGTCATTCTCACACTACCCTATGTGTATTTAAGTTTTTTAGGTAAAATTATCAATATAAATCTAATACATAGGCCTAAATTTCATTTTTAGCATGTTCCTCCGCAGAAAAAAAAACAAAGTACAAAGTGCTTTTTGGTATTTATATGTGCTTTCCGGTATTTTGGTGCTTTCCGGTAAATGTACGGAAATAAGGCCAATGAGTCGGTCATACTTAGCCATTATCTCAGTTGGGTGGTGCGCTAAATTTAGAATTTACTTGTTGTATATCTATAAGGCATTTTATCGCTGCCTATAGCCACTTGAGGTAGATATAAATAAGGTATTCATAGATAGCTAGATAGATAGATAGATAGGTAGATAGAATATTTGAGGTATATATTTACCAATAAAACTTAAAATAAAATAAGGTTCTGACTTTCTCTGAACAAGATGTTAAAATAAAGGTGCTGACTTTCTCTGAACTAGATATTGCCAATTTGCATAAAATCAGCTTCATGTATTAAAAGTATTAAAAGAATAAAATGGAGTATAAAGCGAAAAATGTTTACATCCTTGTTGTTTTTTCCGGATATAGTTGCACCTATCACCGAATTTGCGAAGTAACTAAACACCGGAAAGAGGGTGCGTAAATTTACCGGAACGGACCTAATTACCGAAACGGACCAATTTCCCCCGGTTTCTGCCTTCTATCTATCTATCTATCTATCTATCTATCTATCTATCTATCTATCTATCTATCTATCTATCTATCTATCTATCTATCTATCTATCTATCTATCTATCTATCTATCTATCTATCTATCTATCTATCTATCTATCTATCTATCTATCTATCTATCTATCTATCTATCTATCTATCTATCTATCTATCTATCTATCTATCTATCTATCTATCTATCTATCTATCTATCTATCTATCTATCTATCTATCTATCTATCTATCTATCTATCTATCTATCTATCTATCTATCTATCTATCTATCTATCTATCTATCTATCTATCTATCTATCTATCTATCTATCTATCTATCTATCTATCTATCTATCTATCTATCTATCTATCTATCTATCTATCTATCTATCTATCTATCTATCTATCTATCTATCTATCTATCTATCTATCTATCTATCTATCTATCTATCTATCTATCTATCTATCTATCTATCTATCTATCTATCTATCTATCTATCTATCTATCTATCTATCTATCTATCTATCTATCTATCTATCTATCTATCTATCTATCTATCTATCTATGAGGGGTAGTCCTAGGAAGATAATTGAAGGCAGGTAAGTATTTGTTACAGGATACTTTGTTTGTCACAATAAATGCTCTACAGAGCTTATGTTATTTGTTTCGGATAAGCGGCGTTAAATAAAGCTTCTTTATCTTTTATCTTTATCTTTATCTATCTATCTATCTATCTATCTATCTATCTATCTATCTATCTATCTATCTATCTATCTATCTATCTATCTATCTATCTATCTATCTATCTATCTATCTATCTATCTATCTATCTATCTATCTATCTATCTATCTATCTATCTATCTATCTATCTATCTATCTATCTATCTATCTACTGATACTGCGTCGGTCATATTTGACCATTACCGCAGGTGTACATTACATACACTCAAGGTTTTGCAGGATGAAAGTCTACACAGTAATCATGTAATTACGGTAGGGATCTTTAACCTGCACAGGGGATGGTTCTCCCTGCACAGGGGGCCTCCAGTTAACGTCCCGATCCGAAGGACGGTGCACTTTATGACATTCATCCCTGCAATTGATGCCAATGGAGCGTGTTCGGACACCGAAATTTTATCGCCGCTGCCGGGGATCGAACCCGGGACCTCTAGCATCAGAGGCAAGTGCACTAACCACTGAGCTATCACGCTCAGTGGTTCAGTGGTTAGGATATTTATATAAAATACACAACAATTTCATCTTTTTCAACATTTTGCAAGCTCTTGTTCAAAAATAAATTTGTCAAATGTGGAATATTGGTCAGTGCACAATAATCTCACCCAATGCGTCAGGGCCAACACAATCACTTTCCTTAGTGGTGTTTGGAACAGAAATAATTAAAAAGCGTGACTCTTTATCATAAGGTCTCTCACCGCTGTGGTTCGAGCCTGGCTCGGGTCATATGTGAAACGCCAAGTTCTGCAACGGAATGGCAGGTGGTTTTTCTCCAGGTACTCTGGTTTTCGCCCACATCTGATAAACGATACAAACTTAGTACAGACTTGGCTTTACTTCTAATCTTGGCCGGAGACATTGAAACTAACCCAGGCCCAAGGTTTCGCTTCAAACTTGGCTTTACTTCTAATCTTGGCCGGAGACATTGAAACTAACCCCGGCCCAAGGTTTCGCTGCGGACTCTGCAAAAAATATTGCACAGGTTCCGAGAAATGGATAGAATGTGAGGACTGTAACAAGCGCTTTCACTCCTCATGTTCTGATTTGGATAACAGTCAATTGTTAGAAATTGAATCTAGAGCTGGAACGTGGTATTGCAAAGACTGCAAAGCTGACTGTGGTCTTTGCAGTGGTGCTGTCCTTAATGGCCACAAAGTAGAAGTAAAACAAAGATCAGGAATTGATACAATTAACTTACTCCACCCATAAAAGACACCAAAGGGAAAGAAATACAAACATTAAGCAACCAGACCATAATGGAAACCTAAACAAAGGAAGGCCATAAGGACAGTTACTTTCCCACAAAATGGCCATATGGCCATTCAAAATGAAAAGACACAAGTGATACACACAGTAAGTAACAAACAACAACGTAAATAAATCGCCACAGAAGAGCCGCCTTGGAACGGTCAGTGGAAGATTTCCACTGGGGGGCTTAAATCGATTTAACGTGGCCACAATCCTCGCCCTTACTTCCGTCGCGATTTAGACAAATAATTTGTTCAGTCCGCATGAAGGCCTCCTAACTCATCAGTGCAACATCTCCGTGAACACAGAAATCAAAGAACCCCAGAGGTGAGACAACGGTGAGGACTCGACAGCAAGAAACCACTGAAATGCTGGAGCAAAAGAAAACCAACAGTTAGACTCCGATGAGCCCGACCAGAGACAGAGCATCAGGCACCAACCAACATCATCTCTCTAATTCTCAATAAGCCTTTACGTTGGAGCCGTCATAGAATCTGAGGCCTGACCCACCGGCGTGCAATTAAAGAGGGAAGCAAAGTTGCCAACCGTGATTGGGTTAACTACCATGCATGCAGTCTGTCGTATAATATCCATGTTGTACCCAATCTTTTTATATTGAAGAATGATTTTACGAAATTGGGTGCTGAAGTCATTGCGGTTATATATTTTTCTGAATTTATATACTAAGTCACCATAAAATTCGGGTTCCGATAGACCTTGTTGCAGAAGAGATTTAAGTCCAATATTGAATTTTGAAATTAAATCAGAATGGCGTCTATAAAATTTTGAAAAGGCTTTGCGTAGTTTATGGTACCGATAACCCTGATTAAGGAGTTTAGCCGTTAATAATTTATTACGAGTGTTGAAGTCAGTTACATGACTACACACTCTAGCAAATCGAATTAATTGCGAAATATAAACGCCATAGGATGGCGCACGAGGAACATCACCATCCAAAAAAGGAAGATTTACAATCTCAAAATCAAAGTCAACGCGTTTATCATAAATTTTGCACGAAACAAATCCATCTACAATAGATAGATGTAAATCCAAAAACGGGGCCTCGGTATCAGAAGAATTTCCTTTATTTAACTGAAGTTCTAGGGGGTAAATCTGACTGATCAAACCATCAAAATAGGTATTATCAATATTTAATAAATCATCTAAATATCTAGAAGTAGAGCTAAAAGCTTCAATAATTTCAGATTGGTTATCAATGGAAAGCGACAAAATGAAGTCTCTTTCATAACAATACAAGAACAGATCAGCCACAAGAGGTGCGCAATTAGTAGCCATCGGAATACCCGCAATTTGTCTAAATGACTTAGTACCGAATCTAATATAAATATTGTCAAGTAGAAAGGTGAGGGCATCACACACTTTCTGACATGACCAAAGTGTATAATTCTTATGCTCTTTAGAAGTGAAAAATGCTCTTTAGAAGTGAAAAAGCCGTTCAGTGTGATCAATGTGAAATGTGGATACACACTGACTGTTCCTTCATTTCAGATGCAGAATATGGCACGTTGGTAAATTCAAGCTGCCACTGGATATGTCCAAAATGTGAGGTCTGTAACTTTTCAGACTCCTTCTTTGATGAATATGTAGAACTGAGTAAGCCAAACAGGTTTGAACCTCTGTCAGAGGACAAGAGAGGCAAATCTTCGACTGCTGATGAAACTAAGTCAAATTTTGTAAAAGGTTTGAAACTTTGCAGTATACACATAAATGGAATTAGAGGGAAAATCTTGAACTTTTAGCCTTCCTCGATACATCTCAACCTCATATTGTTGCTATTCAGAAAACAAAGTTTGACAGTTCAATTACTACATCTGAGCTTTTCCCTGAAACTTGTCAGTACTGTGTGTACAGAAACGATAGGAAAGTAGAAGTAAAACAAAGATCAGGAATTGATACAATTAACTTACTCCACCCATAAAAGACACCAAAAGGAAAGAAATACAAATATTAAGCGACCAGACCATAATGGAAACCTAAACAAAGGAAGGCCATAAGGACAGTTACTTTCCCACAAAATGGCCATATGGCCATCCAAAACCAAAATACACAAGTGATACACACAGTATGTAACAAACGACAACATAAATAAATCGCCACAGAAGAGCCGCCTTGGAACGGTCAGTGGAAGATTTCCACTGGGGGGGGGGGGGGGGGGGGGCTTAAATCGATTTTACGTGGCCACAATCCTCGCCCTTACTCGAACTCTCATGGCGGTGGGGTGATGTTGCTCATTCATAGGGACATCCCTCACATGCCTTTCGTGGAACTTGAAAATGACACCGAATCGGTCTGGGTGACCTCAACTTCAGAGACATTGCTTGGCCCGACAGGCTCGGCAAACAAGGCACAATGCTGAGTCAGTCGGAAGGACAAATATTAATTGACATTATGAACGATCATGGCCTTGAACAAATTGTTAACTTCCCCACTCGTGATAAGAACACATTGGATCTGATCCTTACGACTTTGCCAGGGCAATTCGAAGACATTCATTCCCCAGATAAACTAAGTGACCACGATGTTGTCTCCGGATATTTAAAAATTCACATCCCACCAATAAAAAAACCTCGGAGGAAGGTGTACTCATATCAGAAAGGTGACTATGAAACTATGAGGAAGGATGCACTCAGATTTGCAAAGGAGAATTACTTTAATGGTCATTCAGATGCTCGGTCTGTACAGAAGAATTTTATTTGATAGCTTCTTTCATTCATACTTCGGCCGAAAATCATATCCCCTCAAAAACTAGTAGGTCTGTATCTTCTATTCCCTGGATCACTCCAGAGATAAGAAGGAAAATTCGCAGAAGGAATAAGATTCATGCAAAGGCAAAAAAGACGGGAAGTGGTAAACTCCGGACAAAATTTGAAAACTTGAGACGTGAAATCAAGACTGATATAAAAAATCAGCATGATGTGTATGTGAATAACTTGGTAGGTGATGTAAAGGCAAATCCCAGAGACTTCTACAGATATATTAATAGCCAGAAGAAAGACAGGCAAGGTATCCCACCCCTTAATAAAAGAGGAGGGGACGGGGTTGCTGAATCAGACTCTGAAAGGGCAGAGGATCTAGTTGGTCAATTCAATGATGCGTTTAATAAAACTGAGTTCACGGAGGTTCCATTGACTGGAAGATCGGCCCCATTCATGAATAATATTTTTGTGACAGCTGCAGGAGTGATCAAATTACTTCAAGGCTTAAACCCCAGTAAGGCCTTAGGACCTGATGAGCTTCATCCTAAAGTCCTGAAGGAACTAGCAAATGAGTTGGGTCCAGTTTTTGCACACTTGTTTCAACAATCTCTTGATGCGGGTGAAATCCCCAAAGAATGGCTCTTAGCAAACATCTGTCCACTCTTCAAAAAAGGAGATAGGGCTCTTGCCCGTAATTATCGCCCTGTGTCTCTGACTTGTGTTCTGGGTAAATTGCTGGAACATATAGTCTGCTCAAACATTATGGCCCACTTGGACGAACATAAACTTTTGTCAGACAGACAACATGCATTTAGGAAAGTTGTGAAACTCACCTAAGCACAGTTATTAGTGACTGGGCAAAAATCTTGGACAAAGGGGGACAGGTGGACACATTTATTCTGGACTTCGAGAAGGCTTTTGACACCCCTCCTCATGAACTACTTAAACCTAAGTTATTTGGTTATGGAATTGGGGGAAAGACCCTCAAATGGATAGATTTCTTTCTTTGCTACAGAAAACAGCGGGTTGTAGTTAATGGTGAATCTTCGGAGTGGGCTCCAGTTTTGTCTGGAGTCCCGCAAGGGACCGTTCTTGGTCCACTTTTGTTCTCCCTGTACATCAACGATATTTCCATTGACAATGACTCATTAATAAGACTGTTCGCTGATGACTGTGTTTGTTACCGGGAAATTAGAGATACAGATGACTCATTGAAACTTCAGGCTGACATAGATAGATTAGGATGTTGGGCGCGTAAATGGGGCATGAGATTCCAGCCAGTTAAATGCAATATTATGCAGATAACTAGGAAGAGATCTAATAAAGTTGAAGCTTCTTACACCTTAGAGGGAACGGTCCTCGAGAATGTGGACTCCATTAAATACCTTGGAGTGACAATCTCACACAACTTGCGATGGAATACTCCTATTAGCAACATGTGTACTAAGGCAAATAGAACGCTTGGTTTCCTGAGGCGAAATCTTCATCAGTGCCCTCAGGATGTAAAAGAGGCAGCATATAAAGGTCTTGTTCGCCCAATCTTGGAATATGGTAGTTGTATCTGGGACCCCAGTGGAGTGGTCCTTAACGATGACATTGAGAAAGTTCAGAATAGAGCTGCTAGATTTGTAACAGGCAATTACTGCTTTGAAACTGGGAGCATGACTGGAATACTTGGAAAATTAAAATGGGAGTCTCTCAAGAAAAGGAGAAAAGACAGTAGGCTAATCCTTTTATACAAAGGTCTAAAGGGTGCTGCCAGCATTCCAACAGATGACCTTGTTCCCCCAGCTAGACACTGTAGAAATCACCATTCGTTGGCGTTTCAGACCCTTAGCGCAAGAACTGACATTTATAAAGAGTCGTTCTTCCACAGAACCATTAGAGATTGGAATGCCCTTCCCGATTCGATTATTTCGACAGCTGAAGGTGCTGATGGTTGTGTAGCTAAATTTACCTCTTTGGTTAGAGCTAGGGACTAACTTCCCACATCACAGGTCCTTGTGTATGAATGTCATTTGACTTGTCACCAGTAACAATTCTGATTCTGATTCTGACGATCGGCTCGATATAAGACGAATTAACTTGAAACGGCCGTAAAACAAAAAATAATATCTGATAATCCGCTTAAAAGATATAAGCCTGCCCAGGCAAAGCGGTGCGAGTCGGGCCCTCCATGCATATAAACCCAATTGTTTCACTTGGCGGCAAAATGACCTAAATAGTGTTGACGGGAAAGTTTAACATCAAATCAAGTACATAAGGTAAGATCTGAGCCATGTTCCGAACTGATTGACAATCTGAAATTCTTTCTTTTCGGTGTACGAAATAATTCAATTGGAACACACATTCATTTTTCGTCTTTAATGAAATACGGAATGTACATGTATTGAACAGTGATAAATACACTGTATTACATATATTAACAAGTCCGTGAAATGAAAACACCTCTAAACCCCACAGGTCTGTGAATGAAAATCCCTCTAAACCCCACTAGTCGAGTTCTCACCGTTGTTTCACCTCTGTGGTTATTTGATTTTTTTGTGTTCACGGAGATGTTGCACTGATGAGTTAGGAGGCCTTCATGCGGACTGAACAAATTATTTGTGTAAATCGCGACGAAATTAAGGGCGAGAATTGTGGTCACGTAAAGCCCCCCCCCCCCCCCCCCCCAGTAGAATTTGTGTCACTGTCCGTTCCAAGGCAGTTCTTCTGTCGCAGTTTAATTTTGTTATTGTTTGTCTTTGGGTGTTTGTATCCCTTATATTATTTTGTTTTGGATAGCCAATTGCACGTGGGAAATCAGGGGAACTACCTCGAAATTGCGTTAACGCGAATTTGTTCCCACGCCACACCCTGGTCCACTCGGGGTAGTGAACACGTCAAGTTTTTGGTAAACAAAGATAGACACTTCGCCGTTTTTAGTATGTTTTAAAAAGAACGATCTTATGAATCAGAATTCCGGCAATGCTATTCCATGTAAATATGATTTAACTACACATACAGGCCGAACAAACCATTAAATAGTGTATAATTTGGACAGGGCGACCGTGATTCTGCATTTTCTCCGTTAGTTGATAGCACACACAGATTTTGTAGCATATTTTCAATTAAAGGTTTCCATGCTTAGCCTCATAAAATTGGCTACAATATATCATTGTGACGTAAAATGGCATTAGTCCTGTTCATGGTAAAGAATTTTTCTTGAAACATTAAGTCGCGTTGCTCACAGACAATCGGGGTAGCTGTATCACCATCGGTGTAGTTCCCACGAGCCCTGTTTTTGTGTTTTGGTTTTACGGCCTATCTATCTATCTATCTATCTATCTATCTATCTATCTATCTATCTATCTATCTATCTAATTATCTATCTATCTATACTGAGTCGGCCATACTTGGCCATTACCTCAGTTGGGTGGTGCGCTAAATTTAGAATTTAGCAAAAAAAACCTCAATGAATGAATTCTTAAAGCTATTTACAATCTGCTTTCTGAGGTATACTAAAACGCACACCTCTGGGTCCCAGTCTATACCATGCGGGCTTTGAACTCCTTTGCAGTTTTGGCATTTACCACAGAGGAGGGAAGACTATTCCACTGAGAATAGTTCTAGGGAAGAAAATTCTTCAGGGCATCACTATAGGCCTGGTACCTACGATATTGACTAGTGTTTAATTCTGATGTCCTTGTTGGAGTTGAAGTAGTCACAGGGGCCAAGTATTTATCTTTATTAAGAGACACTGTGTCAGAGTGTATCTTATAAAAGAACGTTAAAGAGGACTGCTCACGACGGCCTCCATCGATGGCCACTCAAGCTCATCGAGCATTTCACCAAGACTACTTCTGTTCCGCCATCGCCTGCAGGTCCACCGGGCAACCGTCCTCTGAACCTTCTCAACCTGTTGAACATGAGTTTTAACATAAGGATGCCAAACAGGTGATGCATACTCGAGTTGAGGTCGAACCAAGATTTTGTATGCAACATCCTTTGTCTGCCTAGGAACAAATGCCAAATTTCGTTTAAAAAACCCTAATGTCCTAGTTGCCTTAGATGTGTAATATTATTGAAATAATTGGACTTGTCATGAGCCAAGATTCTGACTTTCTCCCACGCTTGTTAAAACAGAG
The DNA here is from genome assembly GCA_963580285.1 of Lucinisca nassula. Lineage (NCBI taxonomy): Eukaryota > Metazoa > Mollusca > Bivalvia > Lucinida > Lucinidae > Lucinisca > Lucinisca nassula. Next base: position 139,763,764 of record OY757016.1, on the reverse strand, counting down.
ACCACACACTGCAGTTAATTATGTCTGCATGCCTCTTTGATACTTGTAGGAGTTCCCTCAGTTTGGTTCTGAGCTTCATGTTGTATACTTGTAAATAAATATATGCATAAACTTATAGTTCTGTTATTGAACCCAAATCAATATAAATGACATAACATTGTGGCAGCGGTAGTTAAATTGTGAACTATAAAAGGACATTTAATTTTGGCAAAATTCTACAGTAAAAAATGGCAAGTTTTCAGTTTTCACATCCAGAAAAATTTGACTTTTCTAAACCACAAGGTTGGGAAAAATGGTTCCAGAGATTTGAAAGGTTCCGATCAGCTTCAGGACTTTCAGAAAAACAATCAGAAATTCAAGTAAACTCCTTAATCTATTGTATGGGAAGTGAAGCAGATGACATTTTGGACACCCTAAAGTTAACCGCGGAACAAAGAAAAACGTATGAAACTGTGTCAAAAAAGTTAAAGGATTATTTTATTCCAAAGCGGAATGTCATATTTGAGAGGGTGCAGTTCCACCAGCGGGTTCAGTTTGAAGGGGAAAAAGTGGACTCCTTCGTAACAAGTTTGTATAAACTGGCGGAGTACTGTTCATTCGGTGAAGTGCATGACGAAATGATTAGGGATAGACTAGTAGTCGGATTGTGGGATCAAAAGGTCTCTGAAAGGCTCCAGCTGGACGCGGAGTTGACGCTAGAAAAAGCCCTCACACAAGCAAGGCAGCATGAAGCAGTAAAAGCGCAACAGCCCGTTGTCAGGGGACAAAAAGTTGAATCTTCTTCTTTGGACGCTGTGCTAGGGAAAAAAGGGAAAACCAAACTAAAATATTCTATGAACAGGGACAGTGCAGTGGTGAAAAACACTAGCCAACAAAAATGTAAACGTTGTGGCGGTAACGTTCATCCAAGGGACAAATGTCCAGCAAGGGACTCTAAATGCCACAAGTGCAAAGGCAAAGGGCACTGGGCAAGAGCTTGTTTATCGAAGCCAGCAGTAAATGAGGTCTACGAGGATAGGGACTCCGGTGACGAATATGGGTTTCTTGGCTCGGTAGAGGGCCACGAATCGACTGACGGCATGGACAAGAGCCTCGATTCAGTGGATGCGAAGCCGTGGATCACCGACGTCAAAGTTGACGGCATTAGCATCAGGTTTAAGATAGACAGTGGTGCCGACGTCACAGTCATTTCAGACAAGGAATTCGAACGATTTCCAGGGATTATGCTTGTGAAGTCTAGTAAGATTCTGTATGGTCCTGGAAAATCAAAACTTGATGTGCTCGGAAAGTTTCAGTGTACTTTGGAAACAAAACGTTGTTTCAGTGTTCAGGATATATATATGGTTAGGGGATTGTCATTACCACTTCTTGGGCGGCCTGCGATCGAATCACTTAGGATAATTGACCAGGTAAACCTTGATCTTTCGTCTGTACATGCGTCCGAACACTACAAAGATAAGTTTCCGACACTTTTTAAGGGTTTAGGCAAAACAAACTGTGAATACACTATCAAGCTTAAAAGCGGTGCTCAGCCATATTCCCTCAATGTGCCCCGCAGAGTGTCTTTCCCTTTGATGAATAAGGTGAAAGAAGAACTGCAAAGAATGCAAGATATGGGGGTAATTTCAAAGGTAGACCAGCCTACAGAGTGGTGCTCTGGTATGGTCGCAGTACCAAAAGCAAACAGTGACAAGGTTCGAATCTGTGTAGACTTGACCAAACTCAATGAAAGCGTGATGCGGGAAAATTATCCCCTCCCCACTGTAGAGGAATCACTTTCTAAACTGGCAGGTGGGCGTTACTTCAGCAAAATCGATGCAAACAGCGGGTTTTGGCAAATAAATCTGAAAAAAGAAACAAGGCCTCTAACTACATTCATCACACATTGGGGACGATTTTGCTTTAATCGGTTACCTATGGGAATTTCAAGTGCCAGTGATTATTATCAGAAAAAAATGTCCAAGCTCCTTGAAGGCATCCCCGGGGTGGTGTGCCAAATGGACGATTGCCTAATTGCAGGGGAAACGCTTGAACAACATGATGAAAGGTTGTTTGAAGTGCTGAAAAGGCTTGAATCAGTAGGGATCACATTGAATGAGAGTAAATGTGTTTTTGCCCAGCGATCATTAACCTTTTTGGGGCATTTGATTGATGAAAGCGGTGTAAGGCCCTGTCCTGACAAAGTTCGCGCTATAGTAGATATGGCCACTCCACGTAATGTCTCGGACATACGGAGATTTTTAGGCATGATCAATCAGTTGGCTAAATTCTCGCAAAATATTGCAGAGAAAAGCAAACCTTTGCGTGACTTACTGATAAAGCAGAATGCATGGTCATGGGGACCACCGCAAGAGTCTGCTTTCAATGACATAAAGCAGGAAATTAGCTCCAGCTCCGTTCTCGCACATTATGACCCTAACAAGGAAATATTGCTTTCGGCAGACAGTTCTTCATATGGATTAGGAAGTTTGATTCGCCAGAAGCACGGGGACACATGGAGACCCGTGGCTTTCGCGTCTCGTTCACTCAGCGAGGCTGAGTGCAGGTACGCTCAGGTAGAAAAAGAAGCGTTGGCTATAACTTGGGCATGTGAGAAATTTGCAAATTATTTGATAGGGACCAAATTCCACATTGAAACTGACCATAAACCCCTGGTACCCCTTCTCAGCACAAAGGACCTATCTGATGTTCCCCCAAGAAAACAGAGATTTAGATTGCGCTTGATGCGATTTCATTTCTCAATTTCGCATACGGCTGGTAAAAACTTATTTTCAGCCGACGCCCTCTCGAGGGCCCCTTTGAGTAATTCTGAGGAATCTCATTCAGATTTATATTTACAAACACAAGCATTTGTTGATTCAGTAATTGATGGCTTGCCGGCTTCTCGCTCAAGGTTGGATCAGATCAAATATCATTACACTTCAGATGCGGTATGCTCCAGTTTACTGAAATTTTGCAAACAGGGTTGGCCAGAAAAATCAGCCTTAGATGAAACTTTGCAGCTCTAGTGAGACTGAGAAAAACAATAACAGCCATGGGAACTCTGAACTCACTGAAGGTCAGAAATACTACAGAACAAAATCAGGTAGATGTGTAAAACCTCCTGATAGACTAACATATTAATGACTATAACAGCTGTACCTATTCATCAGTGTACAGACATTATCCTGTGAAGTGAACTAAAACAATTGTGTGGAGAAACCTTAATTAACTGGAACGTTACTTGCTTATGGAGCAAAAAGGGGGGTTGTAATATTATTGAAATAATTGGACTTGTCATGAGTCAAGATTCTGACTTTCTCCCACGCTTGTAAAAATAGAGACCACACACTGCAGTTAATTATGTCTGCATGCCTCTTTGATACTTGTAGGAGTTCCCTCAGTTTGGTTCTGAGCTTCATGTTGTATACTTGTAAATAAATATATGCATAAACTTATAGTTCTGTTACTGAACCCAAATCAATATAAATGACATAACAGATGTAATCTCAGAAATATGTTGACCCCAATCGAGATTATCAGTGATGGTGATGCCAAGATATTTTGCGGATTGGACATGTTCCAATGTATGCTGATGTAGTGAGTAGTCGAATTTAATCTGCTTGTCTGGAGGGTGTCACGACACCCTCATTGAATGACATTTGGCCACATTGGACTTCATTTTCCAATCGTCCTCCCAACATGCTAGGCTATCCAGGTCATCTTGTAAGATAAGGCAGTCAGAAGAAGTATATATATTCCTATACAAACACAATCATCAGCCAACAAACGAATATATGACCTGATATTATCCGGAAGATCATTAATAAATGTCAAGAAAAGGACCGGTCAAAGTACCGAACCTTGTGGGACACCAGACAAAACAGGGACTTGATCCGTCGCATGGCTAGCAAGTACAGCTTGTTGTGTGCGTCCAGAAAGCCATTAGCCAATCCACTTCAGTGTTGATCCTCTTATCCCATAATGATCCAATTTGTATAATAGCCTCCTGTGAGGTACCTTGTCGAAGGCCTTGGCAAAATTCATGATAATCAGGACAGTCTGTTTGTGGCCACGATTAATGGCCCCATCCAGATTGCCCAATGTGTCATGGTAGAATTGAACTAGTTGAGTTTCACAAGACCTTCGGCTTCGGAAACCGTGTTGACAGTCAGCAAGAATGCTTTCAGAGGCTGGGTGATTGTTGACGGCATTTTCAAGATCATTTTACTTATTTCGAGCCGATCGTTAATCAGAGGTTTACTCGGAGAAACAAACACCTGACCTTCCGTTGCAGAGGCTCGAACCACAGCTGTGAAGAAAAGTATGCTTTCATAAATGACAAAAATAATGAATCACTTCTTTATGTGAGGCGCAATTCACGATATAATATCTCAGTTTGTACTCGTTAAAAAAACAACAGTACATGATTTATAACATTAGTTGTGAAACAATATAATAACCAATTTAGATAGTTTGGCTTAATGTTTCATAAAGTTTGCACACAAGGATTACCCGCATCCGTCCGGGTAAAATTTTCACAGAATTAAAGGCAACGTCTCCAAAATGACTATATTGTTGATGGGGATGTTAAACCTTCATTCAAACAAACAAGCAACTATTATTATAAAGCAAGTACTAGTTTTAAACACGGGTACAAAATGAGATGTTAAATCGTGCATTGTGACACACATAAAGAAGTGATTCATTATATTATGAAGGCATGCTTATCTTCACAGCTGTGGCTCGAGCCTCGCTTGGGTCACATGTGACACAGCAAGTTCTGCAAAGGAAAGTCGGGTGAATGTTTCTCCGGGTAAACCTCTGATTAACGATCGGCTCGAAATAAGTAAAATAATCTAGACAAGGCTGTAAAACCAAAACCAAAAATGAGCTCGTGGGAACTACACGATGGTGTTACAGCTACCCCGATAGTCTGTGAGCAACGCGACTTAATGTTTCAAGAATAATGCTTTACCATGAACAGGGTTAATGTCATTTTGTACGTAACAATGCTATATTGTAGCTAATTTTATCAGGCTTTAATGCCCTTCGAAAATTGACAAAATCTATGTGTGCTGTCAACTAACTGAGAAAATGCAGAACCACAGTTGACTTTATGCGGGTCGCCCTGTCCAAATTATACACTATTTAATGGTTTGCTCGGTCTGTTTCTGTATTTAAATTATATTTACATGGAATATCATTGCCGGAAATCTGATTCATTAGCTCATTCTTTTTAAAACATACTAAAACGGCGAAGTACCTACCTTTGTTTACCAAAAACTTGACGTGTTCACTACCTCGAGAGGACCCGGACATTGCATGGGAACAAATTCGCGTTAACGCGATTTCGAGGTAGTTCCCCTGATTTCCACCCGTGAATTGGCCATTTTGTGGGAAAGTATCTGTCCTTTTGGCTTTCCGCTATTGATGTTTCCATTAGGGCCTGTTGTTTCATGTTTGTGTTTCTATCCCTTTGGTGTCTCTGATGGGAGCTGTGGGTTAATTTGTATCGATTCCCGATCATTGCCTTCACTTCTATTTTCAATTTTCATCATTATCCTCTGGTTTGCTCAAAAACAGCGATGCTTTTGTAACGAGCACTCACAATCTTTGAATGAAAAAGAAACAGGAAAATTATCAGAAACTTTCATTTGAAAAATTTATGAGATATGAAAAAAGCCATTGTAGCCATTGATAATGAGAAAAAGAAAGGAAGAAAAGAAAACTGACTGCTCCTACCCTATGCAGTGCTCCTCAACATCGAGGACCAGCGTGCTCGCCAGTTTCCTTCTTTATTTTTAGCTCACCTTGTCCGTCCGTCCACACTTTTGAGTAGCTATATCTCTGCAGCCTGCAGGCTGATCTCAATCATTTCGCATCTGTAGCATGCCTCTGGTGGGGCATTGATGGCATAAGCTTTTTTTGAAATCGCATGAAAACTTTGGTTGCTATGGCAATCACAAGGTCCCATAGACTTACAATGGGGAAAATGCTTGTCATCACCGTAGCCCCTTCAGTTTTGATCGAATCTTTCTACAACTTATATATAAGGTGGCTGGGGATAAAACCTGGGATGAGTTCGAAAACCGGCCAAGTCGGCCCATTTATCATAGAGTTACGTCCCTTTGATTGCTGAAAATGCCGATTTTTGACCTTGTCATCACCGTAGCCCCTTCAGTTTTGATCTAATCTTTCTGAAACTTATATGTAAGGTGGCTGGGGATAAAATCTCGGATGAGTTCGAAAACCAACCAAGTTGGTCCATTTATCACAGAGTAACGTCCCTTTGATTGCTGAAAATGCCGATTTTGACCTTGTCATCACCGTTGCCCTTTCAGTTTTGATCAGATCTTTCTGAAACTTATATGTAAGGTGGCTTGGGATAAAACCTCGGATGAGTTAGAATACCGGCCGAGGTGGCCTATCTATCATAGAGTTAGGTCCCTTTGATTGCTGAAAATGTTGATTTTTTACCTTGTCATCACTGTAGCCCCTTCAGTTTTGATCGGATCTTTCTGAAACTTATATGTAAGGTGGCTGGGGATAAAACCTTGGATGAGTTCGAAAACCGGCCAAGTCGCCCAATTTACTATATAGTTATGTCCCTTTGATTGCTGGAAATGTCGAATTTTGACCTTTTCATCACCGTAGCCCCTTCAGTTTTGATCGGATCTTTCTGAAACTTATATGTAAGGTGACTGGGGATAAAACCTAGGATGAGTTCGAATACCGGCCAAGTTCAGGCCCATTTATCATAGATTTTCGTCTCTTTGATTGCTGAAATGCCGATTTTTTACCTTGTCATCACCATAGCCCCTTCAGTTTTGATCGGATCTTTCTGAAACTTATATGTAAGGTGGCTGGGGATAAAGTCTCGGATGAGTTCGAAAACACGCCAAGTCAGCCCATTTATCGTAGAGTTATGTCCATTTGATGGCTGAAAATGTTGATTTTTGACCTTGTCATCACCGTAGCCCCTTCAGTTTTAATCAAATTTTTCTGAAACTTAAATGTAAGGTGGCTGGGGATGAAACCTCGGATGAGTTCGAAAGCTGGCCAAGTCGGCCCATTTATCTTAGAGTAACATCCATTTGATTGCTAAAAATGCCAAATTTTGACCTTGTCATCACCGTAGCCCCTACAGTTTTTATCGGATCTTTCTGAAACTTATATGTAAGGTGGCTAGGAATAAAACCTTGGATGAGTTTGAATACTGGCCAAGTCCGCACATTTATCATAGAGTTACGTCCCTTTGATTGCTTAAAAATGCTTATTTTCGACCTTGTTAGCACTGCTGTCCCTTCAGTTTGGATCGGATCTTTATAAACTTACAAACAAATAAGTCAGGCAGAAAAGCTCGGAGGAGTTTGAAAATTGGTGCGGTTTGCCTATTTGTAACAAAGTAACATCCCTTTGATTGCAGCAGTTAATTGCTTATTTTTGAACTTGTCATCACCATAGCCCTATCAGTTTATATCGGATCTTCTTAGCAAGTCAGGAATAAAAGCTTGAATGAGTTTGAAAACTGGTGAGGTCAGTCTATTTATCATAGAGTTACATTCTACTTGATTTGCAGAAATTGCTTACCCTGTCATCACCATGTCCTTCCATTAATCCTTCAGAAAAGGTTGGTACTCCCTGAAACTTTGAATCTGTAAGCTCAGGTGAGCGATACAGGACCAGCTTGGTCCTCTTGGTTTTTTTTTTTTTTTTTTTGTTTTTTTTTTTCGTTTTCTATTTTCTTCTAATTCTATGACTGAATAAAGATTTTGAATCTGAACAATAAACAACATCACGTGAACAAGTCCGTGAAATGAACTACCCCTAATTCCCACTTTACATAGTGAAAGCTGGGGCTTATAGGGGTATACATTATGTTTTCTTTCTTATTTCTGTTCCAAGACAGAGCTGAAGGGTACTAGTTAAAACCGCCCCCACAGTCTAGTTTTGTAATCGCTACTTTTCTTTATATCACTGGGGTTTACTTTAGTAACGTTTCATTGACTTGTTTACAGAAAAATGGGTAGTTGCTAAACTCGTGATCTTAAGAACATGTTTATGACAAATGAATAAATAGAGAATACCAGGTTCGTGTCTTTTGATATTAAGTTTATCAGGCAAGGCTTCGAGAACGCTTGTTGAAATTCTACATGCGTTCTCGAAGCCGAGCCTGAAAAACTTGATATCATGCGTTCTCGAAGCCGAGACTGAAAAACTTGATATCAAATGACACGAATCTGGTATTCTATTTATCAGTTTATACCTTGAGAACCCTTTAAACTGGCAATTTACGATCACTTACCGATTGTCCTTAGTGCGTCCCAATATTCTGGTGCGGAATATAATCGATCAGTATATTTACTATGATCTGACCGTTATTTTTCTTTTGATAATTTTTAATAATTTTTTTCCGATTTTTCTAGTAGTAATAACATTTTGGCCATTTTTCCTGTTGTCCGGTTCATTCAAAAAGTGCAATGTCACGTTGACGTGATAAAGCTCCCTTGACCTGAGATAACATATTTTTATCAGGTCAGTGTGTTACAATGCACTATATATAAGGGGAAACAGATAAAAAGACTATCAAGGCACACACTTATTTGTCAGTCGATTTAAATTCCGTCAGTTCAAACAGATTAAAGTATATCAAAGTGATATGCGTTGTGATACAAACGTGTGCCTTATTAATCTACATGTACTTATCTCAGGTGTGGATAATCTAATTATCTAAGGGCGTGAATTGACGACGTATCGGTCCTTTAATTAGGTGTGAATGAGGTGTATGTGGTCGAATTAACCCATGTCAACTTAAAAGAAAAGATATGATAGAAGAAAAAATCAAATCATAAATAAAAAAAAACCCAAAAAAAACACACACACACACACAAAATAAACATAAATAAAATAATAAGGCAATTCTCTTGTCAAATGTGATTTTGCGATGTGTTTCTTATTTCTTCTCCAAACATAGATTCTGGGTACTCGTTAGAAAAGAATGAGGAGGTTCTAATGAGTCTCCACACTCTAGAGCAGAAATAAGAAAAAATGTATATCCTTGTAAACCCTACTTTTCTCTACATAAGATATGATTTCACAGGGTGTTCATTGCATGAACTTGATAACGTGATTATTTGTTTTTCTCCTGTTGGTACTTCTGTTATCACTCAGAGCCGTGTCATTCTTCTACCGTTTAGAACAGAAGTAATAATAAAATAAAAAAGTAAACACCCTTGTCAAACCAACTTTGATCTTTAAATTGTATGTTTTTCCAGGGTCGTTGTTGTGAGAGGTTATAATAATTCAGTCGATACTTATGCAATATACAGCTGCATTTCATGCTATGGTATTAATAACATCACGTTAACAAGTCCATGAAATGAATGTCCCTCTAAACACAACGTAACACCAAGAAAGTGGGATTTACAGGGGTAAACATTATTTTATTAATTTCATTACGATATGTTATCGTAATGTGATCGTCTGTCTATCTCAGCAAGTTGAGAGTAGGAAATAATTCTTTACCTTCAACGGAATGGGAACACCTTCAGGGGAGGCAACTCCTTCAAAAGTATTTTTGTCTCCCATGTCAATTGGGGTCAACTCTTAAAGTGAATGACCACTTTTTTGTCTCAGATGCATTTTACAATAACACCATTGAGGAATGATAAAATCATATTCTTCTCCTAAACTGTTTCTCTGATTAACTGTAATGGCTCAATAAAGTTGTTTATAGGGTGTCAGATATTTTTACAGATTATATCTCCTGCAGTTACCTCAAGGAAACTATTCAGTTCATGTTCTGATAGCTAACACATCTTGGTATTTTAGAGGTGAAAGTGAACTTTAAAATAACAATGCCTTCTTGAACTCCTCTGTGATAAGAGGACTAGGAATTAGCATCCCTGACCCCAAGAAAAATAGAGAGTAATATGAAAAATGATTCATAATCTTGGAACAGAGAATCTTAACATCAAGACATTTGTTTATGCAAAGCATAACATTGTTTGTGCTAAACAGTGGACTCGAAAGTTTGTTAATTACTTGTTTCTTTTCTTCATTAATTAATGCCTATCAGTATCATTTAACTAATCATTACGTTAACACGTCCTGACAATTTTAGGTAATATTTCATGGCGCTTGAAGAAATATATGGGCTGCATGCTGCTTCCACGCAGAGCTGAATCCGGCCCGCACACTAGTACAGGTCAATCGCTTAGTGGATCTAAGCCTGTCCAGGAACCGCGGTGTGAGGCGGACCGCCCATGCTAATAAACCCTATTAAGCAGGGGCCCAGATATTTTTTTTTTCGAAAATAGGTACCTGGAAAGTGGGACAATTTTTGATGATTTACCTTTGGTTGGTTGGTTGATTTGAGGTTTAACGTCCCCGTCAACACTGTAAAGGTCATTTTGGGGACGTTGCTTCCAATTTTGTGGGACTTTTACCCGACATTGAGATGAAATGACATCTCAAGCCCTGTCGCCCAATGAAACCAATAGAGTTTATTAGCATGGACGGTCCGCCTCACACCGCGGTTCCTGGACAGGCTTAGATCCTCTAAGCGGTTTACCAGTACTAGTGTGTGGGCCGGATTCAGCTCTGCGTGGAAGCATCATGCAGCCCATATATTTCTTCAAGCCCCTATGGGCGGATTTACCTTTGAAGTTGCAACTATGCCGCATATGAAACCACTGTATGGACAACTTCTCTGAATTGCATAACGTCGCCATAGATAATAAAGTGCGGTAGCACGTAAATGCAATATTAGTGTATGAGTCTCAAAAATCCGATATTATCTCAATTATGCGTCAACAGATTGAAACAAAAACAGCGTTCAGGGGTTGAAATATGTCCGTTCTATTCATTAATCATATTCCCTTATAATTTTGATGACATATGTTTTAGCCTGACGCAATCAAAATTGTGTACCCTACATAACAAGAAAAAATTAAAGTTTTCTGTTTAGTTCGAGTTTGTTGTTCGGTATATTTTGTAACAGTAACATGGTTGACGCTTTTACAAGCTTTACAGACATTTTTGTAAGGAAAAATGCTTATAGAGGGCAAAATATATAATAAAAAGTAACAACCAAAAACAAATAAACTATTTAAAAATGAAAGCTGAACAAAAAGTATAAAAAAGATGTTAGTATTAATCCATAGAAAGGTTTTATGACATTTGAACTCTAAGTATGACCTTGACCTTGGAGGTATGACCATCGGTTTTGCGCATGACATATCAACTCATCATAATAAACATTTCTGCAAAGTAATTTCAAAACCCATACATAAATAAGAAAGAAAGTTATTGGTTATGTTTAAGTTTTGGGCCTTTGTTTTCTGACATTTGACCTCTAAGTACGACATTGACCTTGGAGGTACAGACCTGGGTTTGCAAGCGACACATCGTCTCATGATGGTGTATATTTCTGCAAAGTACTTTCAAAATCCATCCAGAAGTAAGGAAGTCATTGAAAGTTATTTAAGTTTTGGACCCATTTTTTACCTTTGACCTCTAAGTAAGAACTTTACCTTGGAGGTATGGGCCTTGGTTTTATGTGTTACACATTGTCTCATGATGATGGATATTTCTGCCAAGGAATTTCTAAATCTATTCAGCAATAAGAAAGTTATTGACTGCGCTTAAGTTTCGAGCCCTTTTTCACCTTTGACCTCTAAGTATGACCTTGACCTGAGAGGTACCGACCTGGGATTTACGCGTAACTTATCGTGTCATGATGGTTAACATTTCTGCAAAACAATTTCAAAATCCATCCAGAAATAAGAAAGTTATTGACTGCGTTTAAGTTTCGGACGCACGGACGGACGAACGAACGGACGGACGGCCAGGGGCAACACTATATGCCCTTTCCACCATTCTTCGAATGTCGGGGACATACAAAAATAAACACTATCGAGGGGATATCTTTTGTAGATTTTTTATTCATTTACATCTTACAGCAGAATAGCATACTGAAAAAAAGAAAAATTATCCCTTAACTTAAGTTTTCTATTCATGAAATCTGCAATCACCACCTGATGATGACTTGAAGAGGAGTCGAAATAGTTTTGATACCAAGAATCGATTCTATATTTCGTATGTTTTGTCTTATATTGAATAAGTGACTCGTTCAAATAACATTAATGTAATGCTTTGCAAGGCTAGTTTAAAGCACCCAAAACGGTAGAAGATATTACCAGACATAGATTTAACGGGTCCGGAGCCTGTTGAACATAGTGTTATTCACCGTGGGGCAAATATTTCGCTAAACTGTTGTATGCTGAATGGGTTTGTTGGTGTTGGTATTATAACTGGTGTTATTATATGTATTACCTATTTCTTTTTTTTATTTTCAGCCGAGATGTTTAATACTTGCACATCAAACTGTAGTCTCCTCTTGGCAGAACATACAACAGTTATTATTAAGCAGAATAAATGTCATTTATAATCCTGTTTGCGTTATTTACAACACATTGAAGCCACTTTAGTAATTCTTATAACAAAACGGCTTTCCATACAACCATTTAATGCCAATTCGCAATCCGCAACGGATGTACATACAGTGGTTTTGAATTACCTATACTTTAAGCATTTTATATGCAAAAAATCAGCTGTCCTACTTTACAGGTAAGAATCGATGGCTTTTTATTGAGATAGGCAAAATGGGACCACAACCTACTATTGGTTTCAGTGAGCGACAGGGCTTGAGACGTCATTTCGCCTCAATGTCGGGTAAAAGTCCCACAAAATTGGAAGCAACGTCTCCAAAATGACCTTTACAGTGTTGACGGGGACGTTAAACCTCAAATCAAACAAACAAACAAATTCATGGCATTTCACATGGTATTTTGGGATATTTTTCTTAACCTTTTTCGTACAGAATGGAATCTTCCTCCTTATATATACACCAGGAGACCATTTCAAAGTTTAGAGCTGTCAGGTTGTGTTTTCCTCATTTATTAGGAAAAAGGCTGAACAATTTGCAAAGAGTGTAAGCCCTGATCAGACGCCATGTTCTGTGGCGTCTGATCTGGGTCTGAACTGTTTGCTAGGGTACCTCTCTTGGGGTTTCTGGTACCAAATGGGTTAATTCAGATTGAAGCATAGATTGTGGGTACTAAATGCGGCGATTCCTTCGAGTTCCCATAATTTATGTTTTCATTTTCCGATAAAGTCCTTGATTTTATGCAAACAGTGCACAGGATACAAGGTCTGGAATACAAAGTGATTCACTGTAGATCAGACAAGGATTACAGAAAACAATTTTTTGTAGGAAATGTAAGAATTTTGTCGTAATATCAAATGTCGGTATTAAGAGTGTCAACTGTATATCCGTTCCTAAAAGAATTTTCTCGTAATATCAAATGTCGGTATAAAAAGTGTCATCTGAATATCCGTTCCTAAAAAGGATTTTGTAGTAATATCAAATGTCGTTATTAAGAGTGTCATCTGAATATTCGTTCCTAAAAGAATTTTCTCGTTATATCAAATGTCGATGTTAAAAGAGTCATCTGTATATCCGTTCCTAAAAAAACTGTCGTTATATTAAATGTCGATATAAAGAGGGTCATATGTATATCCGTTCCTAAAAAAATGTCGTTATATTATATGTCGATATAAAGAGGGCCATCTGTATATCCGTTCCAAACAAGAATTTTGTCGTTATATCAAATGTTGGTATACAGAGGCAAAGGTTATCTTTAAAATGGGCTTTACAATGGTGTTTGTCACATGGACTTGTTAACGTATTGTTTGTATAAAATTGTTAATTTATGGACTCGCTGTTTGCGCCGACGCATCTACACAAAGTAAAAAAAAATTGCAAATTTACACTTATAGAAATAAAGAAATTGTATGGATGCTATCATATTACTCAGGTAGGCCAATTATCAAATGCACATTTAGTCGATTGAAAAAATAAGTTTGCGGGTTGCTAAGAGTCTCTGAAAACAAATAGGTATCTTTTTTGCTCGCCAATTTCTGATTGTCACAATTAAAACTATACTGTACAAAAAATCTCATAAACTGTCTAAATGATAATACTGTGAAATTTCGCTATCAAGACCAGATAAATTCTTTTAAAACATATTTTAAATGGATAAGCTACTAGCCCATAAACCGGGGATTGTGAGTTCGATTCCAGGGATTTCTAAGCTCCCAGATGAGTCTTTAAACCGAGGGCCCGTCTCCATATGACGCTGGTCCTATCCAGATCCGGTCAGTCCGTATCTCATAACAACACATGCCATTGCCAGTTTTGAATGGTAGATGAACGCCTATTTCAGTGACTTTCGAGATCACTAAGTCTTTTGTCTTGTAATAGATATGCTAGACATAACTGCGGTTAAATTAGGATATGTACGCACAGCAAAGAAACTCAAAATGGAGAACAGCGAACACTCTGATCAGTCTGATCAGAGTTTTCACTGTGCTTTATATCGCCGATACTCGTTAATACAATTTTTCATGCAGACAGGTCGAAGAAGGCCATATTCAGACTGTATGCTTTCTAATTTAATGGTTTAATGACAGACCGTCATTCGTAGCGAACACACAAGGTTTCAAGCTTCACCCCACCCCCACCCCCACCCTGCTTACACTGGGTGCCACTAAAATATGAGTACGCGCAAAAACGTAGTTCTGCTTGCTTTCAGTTTTGGGCTCAGTTTTGCTCTAATCATATTTATCAGATTTACGTTTTCACGCGCATATTTTTACTTGATGATAGAAACAAAGTTTATTTGGGCGTCGTGAAAGACACACCTTCAAAAAAGCAGCCCAGTGACCCACCTTAGCATTGTTGCAACTCGTGGCAACTCAGATACCCCAAACTGCGCGCGAAGCAACTGAGTCGAGACACAGCAAAACGTCGAAAACAACATTTGCGAGAATAGAAAATTAAAATTAGCACATATTCTTTGTCTGATTAGAGTACATTCACTACTCACCAGAGCCTTCTGTGATGTGGATAATACAGACAGGGTCATACGTAGTGTAGACAATACATACAGGCTCATACGTAAAGCGACAAACGAAGTATCATATAAGCGGATGCGCATGATGATCTGAGTCTGGTTGCAGCATACACCATCGTGTCGGTTATGCTATGCACCGTCTTTATAGCAATAAGCAGACGCAAGCATCAAGTAGAGGATACAGAATGTTTCCAAGGTATAATAGCCATCACGCTTCTGGAGAAAAGAATGATAGTGGGTGTGACAAACCTTAACAATTTTTGCGTAGTACACTGGAACCAAATTGATTACTGAAAACGTCTGATAAAGCTACCTGACATTCAGGAGGGGTTCAGGAAGTAAAGAGGAAATATTGAATATTTTCGTTCATTTCATTAACAAAAAGGTATGTATTTTCTTACTTTGATCACCAGGATACCATGTTAGTACAATACAATAATGTATTTTCATGACTCTAAGAATGCCGGTTTTGAGATGACATTTGCTATATTTTTGCTTTCTTATTTTTATACACACATTTTTATGCCCCGCCATTCCAAAAATAATAAAAAAAAAATAAATAAATAAAAAAAAATAAAAATAAAAATAAAATAAAAATAAAATAAAATAAATAAATAAATAAAAATGGCGGGGTATTATGTTATACCTTCCGAAGTTTTGAGTGTCCGTCCGCCCGTACGTCCGTAAGCGCCTCATAGTTTCGTGTCCGCGCAATAACGCCATGACTCTGATACCATTTGGAATATTTTCATGAAGCTTCACAGATATGTAGAGCACTATGGGATGCAGGACATGAAAACCGTAACTTTGATTTTCCTGCTTTTGGAGTTGTTTGTCTTTGAACATTAAACATAGCCATTTCTATCATAGTTTTGTGTCTGCTCCATAACTTCGATACCATTTGAGATATTTCCATGAAACTTCACATATATGTAGAGCATCATGACGACGTGCAGAACATATGAACCGTAACTCTGAGTTTCTAACTTTTGGAGTTATTGCCCCTTGAACTTTGAACATAGCTGTTGCTGTCAGTTTCGTTGCCGCTCCATAACTGATACCATTTAAGATATTTTCACGAAAATTCACAGATATGTAGAGCACCTCGAGACGGCATGCAGAACATATGAACCATAACTCAGATATTCCTACTTTTGGAGTTATCCCCCCTTTGAACATTGAACGTAGCCATTTCTATAATGTGGTCTGTGTGAAGCACTATATCTCCTGAACATAATGATTGATTCTGACCAAACTTTCATGGTAACCTGATTAGGATGAGGCAAAGCAGTCATTAGGTTATGATGACATTGACCTTATTTTCAAGGGCACAGGGCCCCGAAGACTGTAAATTTTATGCCAAAGGTGGCTTGTCTGCACCTAATCTCACGAACACATCAATGGAATGGGTACAATATGTCATTGCAATTGACCAAAGATTTGATAAGATTTTGAAGACCTTTACTTTATTTTTAAAGGTACAGGCCCCTAAAAGCTGAAAACGCGAACTGTAATTCTGGTTTACTATGTTTTGGAGCAATGGCTCTTTGATAATTGAAAATAGTCATCTCAGTCATATATTTTGGTCAACATTATTAAGGGAAGATTCGATTTTAAAGACCTTGACTTTAACATAAAGGGCACAGGCCTCCAAAAACTGAAAATGAGAGTTGTAATTCTGGTTTACTTTCTTTTGGAGCCATGGCTCTTTGAACATTGAGTGATGTATTCCTGTCAGTTTTGTTAAGGGAAAGTAACGCATCCTTACTTTAAATTCCTTTTTGACTGTGATATGGCATTTGCTCGATGTAATTGTAGTTGTCGGGCATCATGCAGTGCTTGAAGCTTTTATTTTATTTTTATAGATCTTTTTGATTGAGGATTCTTAACATATGGAAGATCTTTCACTCTTGTCTATTTCATGTGAAATTCATGAAACGAGCCTCCGGCGAGTTCCCTAAATTTCATATGAAATGCGCACCAGTGTAAGATTCTGGAGACTTGTTTCATACATTCCATATGAAATGACCACGAGTGCTAGATTCTATTTTTTCATATTATGATTTAAAATCAGATTTTTTCGCCGAAGAAGTACCATTACGAAAACACACCTATACAAATGCATTGTAAACTTTACCGCCTAAAAATCAAAATTTTGAGAAGAAAAAGTGTGATATTTTTCTTATTTCTGCTCAAAATATAGATTTTGGGCACTCGTTAGAACCGCCTCATCGAGGCGGTCCTAACCATTACCCACAATCTATATTGCACAACCCGCAGAAAAGCGACTGACTGAAGTCGGTTGATTTTCTAAGAGTGCCCTAAAATCACCATGTCATTCTGTCAGTCTGTCTGGCCGTCCGTAACCCGTTTGTGAAAATTGGTGATAGTAACTTAACCGCTTGGAATATTTAAATAATTTTTGGCATACTGATAGATATCAATGAGATCTAACCAATGAACTTGCCAAATATTACATTCCATTTAGTTTAGCCTCGCCGAGGTGAAAAGTGTGAAAATTTTCGAACTGCTTCTCCTCGGAAACCGTTGGGCCGATTGAAGTCAAATTTCATATGGAGCCTCTATGGGATGGGTAAAACCAAAATTTGCTCATGGGGTCCAGGTCACATGACAAAAATGGCCGCCAAGCCATATATGGTAAAAAAAACCTTCAAAAATAGTCTTCTCCAGAACCACTGGGCAGATTTCCACGAAACTTGATAAATAGCATCTGGGACTTAGGCCCATCATAAAGTGCTTAAAGGGTGACCCTGGGTTGACCTTGACATTCTTGGCGCCTAAGTCAAACTTTGACACATATGCTTTTGTATTGGAAAAGTAAGAATGCATTTTATCCTACAAACGATTCAGAATACAGTACCGAAGTATAAGATATATTTTTGCGTCTTACGATAAGGCGCATTTATTGGGGGATCCGTTTTAGGTCCAGGTCACATGACCAAAATGGCCGCCATACCCATATATGGTAACACTCATAAAGCTAAAAGCATCCGGCGGGTCGTGCACTTCAGCTGAAGCACTGCTTTTAGAACAGAAATGAGAAAAATAAGATTTACCCCTGTAAACCTCAGTTTTTCGATATATAAGTGGGGTTCCAGGGGGTCAAAATTATATAGGCGTGTTTTTGTGCTGGAAATCATTGTTGTCACGGATGGTGTCATAACGCCCGCCAGTAACTACTTAGCAGTGAAATCAATGGATATCTGGACATATAAAATTGATATTTATGATATTTTTACAGTGTGAAAAATAACATGACCAAGTTTTTTTCACAATAGCAGCCCGGACTACTTTTTGGTTTGTTTTTCGTTTGAAGTAAAAAGAAATTTACTTTTTTTTTTCGATCAATGCAAATATTTCATCGAACGTGTTGAAAACATATACTGTGTTGAAAACAGCTGTGCAATTACAGTACATCGCAAAAGTCACATACAAAATAAAAATAGATAAAAAAAAAAATCGGGCACGCCCATCGGGGCTTGGAGAAATATATGGGCTGCATGATGCTTTCACGCATAGCTGAAACCGACCCGCAAACGAGTACTGGTAAACCGCGAGGAGGATCTAAGCCTGCCCAGGCATAGCGGTACGTGTCGATCCGTCCATGCTTATAAAACCTATTTGTTTCATTGGGCGGCAGGGCTTGAGATGTCATTTCATCTCATTGTCGGGTAGAAGTCCCACATAATTGGAAGCCACGTCTCCAAAATGACCTTTACAGTTTTGACGGGGACGTTAAACTTCAAATCAAATAAAAACAAAACAAAATGAAAAAGCACTCGTGATAATTCTGTTGTTTTCTACGGAACCCGGGAAGGGACATGATTTTTTTTTATTTTATAAGTTGTGCGCACAAGATAATATCTTGTGCGGACAAGATATTATGTTGTGCGGACAACATATTATCTTGTGCGGACAACATATTATCTTGTCCGCACAAGATAATATCTTGTCCGCACAACATAATATCTTGTCCGCACAAGATATTATCTTGTGCGCCAACATATTATCTTTTGCAGACAAGATATTATCTTGTCCGCACAAGATATTAAGTTGTGCGAACAAGATATTATCTTGTCCGCACAAGATAATATCTTGTCTGCACAACATAGATTTTGTGCGCACAAGATATTATCTTGTCCGCACAAGATATTATCTTGTCCGCACAAGATAATATCTTGTCCGCACAAGATAATATCTTGTCCGCACAACTTCCCAAGATCTATGTTGTGCAAACAAGATAATATGTTGTGCGAACAAGATAATATCTTGTGCGGACAAGATATTATGTTGTGCGAACAATATCATATCTTGTCCGCACAAGATAATATCTTGTCCGCACAAGATAATATGTTGTCCGAACAAGATAACATCTTGTCCGCTCAAGATATTATCTTGTTCGCACAACATAATAAAAATAAAAAATCATGTCCCTTCCCGGGTTCCGTAGTTTTTAGCCTACCCGAGGAAATATTTTTGGTATTCATCTAAAAAAAAGTAAATACACGTGTGATCATATGATTTCTATGACATGACGTAAACAATGGTATATACTATCGTCATAGTGCAGCATATATTTGTACTCATCACGTCAACAACTCCGTGAAATGAACACCCCACTAACCCCCACTTTATATAGAGACAACTGGGTTTCAGGGTTATTCATTATTTTTCTTATTTCTGCTCCAAGACATAGGTTGTGGGTACTTTTTAGAACCGCCTCAATGAGGCGCTTCTAAAGAGTACCAACAACCTATGTTTGCAGTACAATTAAGAAAAATAAGACGGATTTTCATCAGAAAAGTAGCCATTTTGGACATGTGAAACTGCACAATTACCGCACGGCATTACGCAAACACGCCTATACAAATTCATTTCCACCTAAATCGCCGAAAAAATGAAAATTTTACGATGAAAAATTGTGATATTTTTCTTATTTCTGCTCCAAATATAGATTGTGGGCACTCGTTAGAACCGCCTCACCGAGGCGGTTCTAAAGAGTACCCACAATCTATATTTTAGAGCAGAAATAAGAAAAATAAGGTACACCCCCGGAAACCCCAGTTTTACTATATAAAAGTGGGGTTCAAGGGGGTCAAAATTATATAGGCGTTTTTTTCGTGATGGGCGTGTTATCGTAATGTTCCTTTTTAATATTCCAGCCCATTCCAGTACGAGTATTACTGATGAGGCGTAACTGGCCGAAACTAGGTAGTCTGACTCATATTTTGGAGTTTTTACATCACGAAAACACACATATACAAATACATTGTAAACTTTACCGCCAAAAAAAAAAAAAAAAAAAAAAACACGAAAAGTGTAAGATGAAAAAATCGAGGCGGTTCTAACGCGTAACAACAATATATATGTTAGAGCAGAAATAAGAAATGTTTACCCCAGAAAACCTCAGTTTTAGTATAAAATAGTGGTGTTTAACGGGGTAAAATCTATATAGGCGTGTTTTCGTGATGATTTTCAGTGTTCTGTGTTTCAAAGGGCGAACTTTTTAGAACAGCATAAACGAGGGCTCTTACAAGATCCAGTAAATTATGTTAAGAAATAATAAAATGCTGCATACCCATAAATTCTTTCCCTTCCGCTGGTTCAAGAAAGGGTTGTTATCATTTACTGAGGAAAGAATGTGTATTGCATGTACTGAAGGGCTTAGCATGCCAAAGAAATGTGTGGCTAGGCTAACTTCGGCTCGATATAACCTTAATAGTTTTGAGTGGTTCTGTAAACCCCATAAATCAAATAAATGCAACTCCCGCAAATACAGAAGCGAGCTGAGGGTCATAAGTAACGACATGCATGCGCATGTTTGTGGTTCGTGTTTGGTCGCATCATCATCGTCAACAGGCGCTCGATATAAGTACATGTAACCCACAGCTGCAGATTAAACAGTCGTAATGAAGATAATTAAGGAATACTTTACCCTAGTTCTTGTCAGAAATATAATGTTTTGTGTGCTTGTTAGAATCATAACGCTGAGACGACGTGCCATGCGTAAGAACCACAACTTTGTGTTTGTTTTACTTATCTCCACATCCAATAAAATAGAATCACTACATTGTCCATATCTCCAATACTCTTTGAGATTTTTTTATGGTACTTGGTACAGTTGTACATATGGTTAAGCAGGCATGTCATATACAAGAATCACGACTCCGGGTGCCCTAATTGTTGAGTTATCTCCCCTGACAATATAATCTTGTGATGGCCATAACTCCAATACATATAGATATACTGATGGTACTTGGCACAATAGTATACAAGGTTGAGACGGCGTGTCATGCCTAAGAACCAAATCTCTGGGTGCTTTGGTGTTTGAGTTATCTCCCTTTCCAGTGTAGCAGCATGGCCACCTGGTGATCACCAAATCTTCAATACCTTTGAGATATATTGATGGAACTCGGTACAGATATGCATGAGGTTAAGCAGGCGTGCCATGCGCAAGAATGACAACTCTGGGTGCCCTGGATTTTGAGTCATCTTCCTGACAATATAACGTTTTGATGGCCATAACTCCAATACCCATTAATATATATTGATGGAACTCGGCACAATAGATACCAAGGTAAAGAAGGCACGTCTCTCCACAAGAACCCCTTCCAATATGACATTCTGACCACCTTGTGATCACCGTATCGCCAATACCCTTTGCGACATAGTGATGGTACTTGGTACAGATGTACATGAGGTTAAGCAGGCGTGTCTTGCGCAAGAACCACAATTCTGAGCGCCTTTTTTTAGTTACCTCCCCTGACAATATACTCTTGTGATGACCATAACCCCACTTCCCTTTGAGATTTATTGCTGGTACTTGCCACAATAGTATACAAGGTTGAAAAGGTATTTCATGCGCAGGAACCGCAACTCAGTATACCAGTACTTTGTGCATTGGAAATCTTGGATCTTCATCGTGTTGAGAAGGGATCCTTAGTATCATTAGGTGATGATAGTCTCAAACATCCTGCAGATGTCGCAGCAATATACCCTGGGCTTACTAGTGTATTTAAACTCTGGTACGTTTTCCATTTGAGAACAAACTTCTGAAGGCTATATTGCTTTTTGTCTGGCAATTTGATATCTCTTCTGATGGCTATTTTTATATGGGATAGGATGATAGGAACGCGATGAGGGTATCGTAAAGTTGACCTCCTATACAAATGGCAATTAAGTTGAATTAACCAGCCTGTCCCATTTCCAACCGACTGATTTCATGCCTTGTTTCAATACATGTTTTAGGCATGAGGGCAAAATTGACCCCTTATAGTGTGGGTCCAATCCCTCCACTTAGTAAAAGGCCCAATATCTCAGAAACCATTCAGACCCCAACCCCTAAACCATATATATTCTTGTTCCTTATGATAAGGCACATTTAGTGATACCAGCCTAGGGGTCTCCCGGTGTGCGCCGGGGCAATGCCCCACCCCTCCACTTCACAAAGGCCAAATATCTGAGAAACTGCTCTGAGTCCCATCCATAACCATATACATTCATGTTCCTTATGATAAGATGCATTTAGTGACACCAACATGGGGGGCACCGGGGTGCCCTAGGTCCCGGTGCCTCAGGTCCTATCCCGGGTCATGCTCCACCCCTCCATCTCATAAAAAGCCATATATCTCAGAAACCATTAAGATCCCCATCCCTAAACCATATATTTTCTTGTTCCTTGTGGTAAGACTCATTCAGTCATACCAACCTGGGGGTCTCTTTGTGTTGGGGCAATGTGCTGGGGCCTTGCCCTGCTCCTCCACTTCATAAAATGCTATATTTCTTAGAAGCCATCAGGATCACCATCTCATAATCATATACATTTTGTTCCTTATGATTAGACACATTCAGTCACACCAACATGAGGGGTCCGCAGGGCTGTCCCTCTCCCCTGCATTTTATAAAAGGGCAACATATCTC
This sequence comes from Lucinisca nassula, assembly GCA_963580285.1. Lineage (NCBI taxonomy): Eukaryota > Metazoa > Mollusca > Bivalvia > Lucinida > Lucinidae > Lucinisca > Lucinisca nassula. The sequence goes on along the minus strand of OY757016.1, from coordinate 139,740,863 downwards.
AGAAACCATTCATATCCCCAACCCTAAACCATATATATTCTTGGTCTTTATAAAAAGACACATTCAGTGACAACGATCTTGGGATTTCCTGCTGCTCGACGGGGCTATGCCCGAACCCCTCCACTGCCATGAAGACTTTTTTATCGCTGAAACCGAACAGCTTCCCATCCCTACACCATATATATGCTTGTTCCTTACGATATGGCGCAACAGAGTCCACATGGGTGCCCATTTGGGTATTAGGTTTCGTTTGGGAGACTTTAATTATAATCGGTAGATTAAAATCATATCATATTAAAATACATGGCTGCCAGTGGACAGTGCCCACCTGAGCTCTGTTGAGCATAGTGGCCCATGGGCCTCTTGTTTTTGTGTTACGGCGCTTTCAAGTTTATTTCACTTATTTCGAGCCGATCCTTAACCAGAGGTGGGCGAAAGACCATCTGACCTTCCGTTGCAGAACTTGGCGTCTGATATGTGCCCCGAGCGTACCTCGAACCCCAGCGGTGAGAGACCTAATGATTAAGAATCAGCGCTCTTACCAACTAGGCCATGGAGGTCCGTTACAACATGACAAGTGACCATATATTTCTTGCAAGGAGATTTACATAAAGCCTGTGGTACCTCTATACAAAATTTCATTAGTGCTTTCGGAGATATTTGTTACGAAGGTTGCTTAAGTTTCTAAAGTCTCGATTTTTAATCGAGTTTTACTACTGACCGTCCCAAGACGGTCGTTCTTTCGCTATCTTCAGGCCGTTGGTTCATGTCTCATCTCTCCATGTCACTTACTTTCTATAGGCGACTTCAGATGGCTGCGTTCTTTGATTGTGACCTTTTCTGTGTGACCTTTTCTCACTATGTAGTTTGCAGTGGGGGTCCAAGTCTCACTAGAACATAAGGTTCCATGTCCCACAAGGATATAAGCAGATAGTGGTAATTTGTGTCTGGGGGCATGTTTGATGTTCATGCTTTTCCCTATTGGCCCTTTCAGCCTTGTAAATCAAAATGAGGGCGCATAAAGAGCCATCTCACCAGGATCTGCACTACGTGCCATCATATCAATGGCTATTCGTTACAATGGCCATTGGTTATACCCACTATTGAACAGAATTAACATATCGTTAAAACTTTGATCATTTAACCCTTATCTTGCTGTTCACGACAACCCCAATCTTTGCAAAAATTGTAGATCCAGATCAGATGGCTTCTGAAGAAGCCATCTGATCAGGATCTACACTGTTTGACATTCAGTTTATGAATTTGTAGGAATTAAATTACATAAAGTAATCTGATTGGTTCAAAGTCAGAGATGGGTGTGGCTTAAATGAATATTCAGCAAGAATAGGGTTCATATGGCAAATATACTTTGATGAAAAAAAATGTCAGCAGCTTGCTGCTCTAATTTTTTTCAGCAAAAATAACACCATATTAAATATTGTACTTGCTAGGACAGTTCACGATTTGACCCCTTACAAGCTCGTTAAGCTAAGGATGCTTTGAACAACTGAGCCCAGGGGCCAGTTGTTCAAAACTAACGACGCCGTTAGTTAACGTATCGGTAAAACTTTGATCATTAAATATGGAAATATGCTGAATTTTTTGCTGAAAAAATGTGAGATGCAAAAGCTGCTCACATTTTTTTCAGCAAAAATACCAAAATTTAAGATATTGTACTTGCTAGAAGAGTTAACAATATGACCACTAACGAGCTCGTTAAGCTAACGATGCTTTGAACAACTGGGCTCAGGTCACTAGCCTTCATCAGCAAATATGAAGCCAGATATAAATCTTTCATGTTTCAAAACTAGCGTCATTCATTGACACCAAACTGAGAATCATGTTAGTGTTGATCACCACCATGTCTTTACTCTGAGTTGTTAGGCCGTTTCGTCGAGAAACCAGCCGGTTCTGTTTCTGGCCATTTCAGCAAGAATCACCATGTTTCTGCCGCGGCAATGAAGTTTTTCCACGAAGACCACTGGTGATTCAAAACATTCCTTACTGCAATGCCCAGTCAGCATAAAAACAGCGGTCCAACGAAGAGCCGACATAGATACGACATTGCCACATTGTATCGATGCCGACCCTACGTTGGTTCCACATGGTTACTAAGCCCCCACCCATAGGGGCTTGAAGAAATATATGGGCTGCATGATGCTTCCACGCAGAGCTGAATCCGGCCCGCACACTAGTACTGGTAAACCGCTTAGAGGATCTAAGCCTGTCCAGGAACCGCGGTGCGAGGCGGACCGTCCATGCTAATAAACCCTATTGGTTTCATTGGGCGACAGGGCTTGAGGTGTCATTTCATCTCAATGTCGGGTAAAAGTCCCACAAAATTGGAAGCAACGTCTCCAAAATGACCTTTACAGTGTTGACGGGGACGTTAAACCTCAAATCAAACAAAACAAACAAACAAACAAATCCACATGGTTACTGTTTAAATGACGTGAACCATGCACAATCAAAGCAGTCACGGCACCCTTGACTGTGAGATGGCAAAAATGGTCCTGAACGGGAACTGGGCTAATTCGTTTCTTTAAACTCCTGAGCGTAAACAAAAGTTAAGACCCTGACCAGACACCACATTCTGTACACCGTTCGCCAATGTTACAGTGCATGAGTCAAATCCATGTTTTACAGATAACACTTATTACAGAGCACTCTTACGTCAAAACGACAAGAAGAGAATGGTTTTAACCCTTTTAGTACCAAATTGAATCTTCCTCCTTATATATAGCAGGAGTTCATTTCAAAATTTAGGGGTGTCAGGTTGTGTTATCATGAAAATTTATTTGGAAAATGACTGAACTTTTAGCAAACAGTGGAGGCCCTGATCAGACGCCGCGTTCTGTGGCGTCTGATCTGGGCCTGCACTGTTTGTCAGGGTACCCGTTTTGGGGTTTCTGGTACTGAATGGGTTAAATGCGGAGAGTAAGTGTGATAGCCGGAATTGGCACTGACTTTCTTTCATTTGGGTCGATTATTTATCAGTCGACCCAAAGTTGCTATCTAAAGAAACTTCCAGCCTACTCTATCGCTGACCATGTACAGCATCCAGGTAAAGGATATTTATAGCATATATTTTGATCTCCCGGTGACGTCAGAGCGCAGTGTAAAAGCCTTGGTTATCTGTGAAATCTTGACTGGTCTGGTATATTGCGTCACTGGCAAACAGTGTGGACCCAGATCAGACGCCGCTGATCGGGGACTGCAATGTTTAGACCCAGTTCAGACGCCGCGTTAGTCTGCACTGTTTGATGATAGTACAGGAATTTAAGGATTAAACAAAGCAATCTAAGTTCCAGTTCAGGTCCATTCTCCCAGTCTACTCTCAGAGACATTCGACTCACCATTGTTCTCTGTGCGTTGATAACGTTCATATTTTGAAAGGCGTTCAAAATCAAACAGAAATTCACATTGCGACCGAATCGGACCTGGAACGGTTACAACGCATGCAGCTCGACCCAGAGGCATTGCCTTCTTGTCACTGGCTAAATGGGCACAGAATGAAACATTGCACCGATCGGTTTAGGTCACGTTTCATGATCACGACTCTTAATTTGGACTGTTCAGAAACCACCTCAACCCAAAGACTACCTTCGACTTTAACGAGGCGAGAGTGGTATACCGGAACTGTTGTACCTATCCATGCGAAAGCATATTAGAAAGTGGACCAACTTATCCTGGACTTTTCTATGTCTAGCACCTATGTGCTTCTAGTGCCCTTTAACGTTTACTTGAAAACAAGCATCATCACCTTCTTCGTAGAAACCATATTTGCACAATGGTCAGTGATGATCACGTGGCCATCAGCAATGTAACTGTGCTTGTATTTACAACTTTGGGTCGATTGGTTAACAATTGATTGATAAACAATCGACGCAAAAAGGATAATTATGACAATACACATACAGTGGAACTTCAATAACTGGAACACGGATGATTCGATCACCACTCATTCCGGGGACCCTAGAGACTTCTTCCCATAGCTCAAGATATCCATATGTTTAGGATTTTATCATAAAAAGGAATCGGCCCCCGCCCATAGGGGCTTGAAGAAATATATGGGCTGCATGATGCTTCCACGCAGAGCTGGCTTCGGCCAGCACACTAGTACTGGTAAACCGCTCAGAGGATCTAAGCCTGTCCAGGAACCTCGGTGCGAGGCGGACCGCCCATGCTAATAAACCCTATTGGTTTCATTGAGCGACAGGGCTTGAGATGTGATTTCATCTCAATGTCGGGTAAAAGTCCCACAAAATTGGAAGCAACGTCTCCGAAATGGCCTTTACAGTGTTGACGGGGACGTTAAACCTCAAATCAAACAAACAAACAAACATAAAAAGGAACGTTGTCTGTACTCATTAGAATCGCCCCATGGAGGCGATTCTAATGAGTATAGACAACATTCTTTTCCATGAGGCTCTTCTAATGAGCACAGACAACATTCTTTTATTTTATAGAAGATCGAAAATATATATCATTTTTAAGTCATCCGCCTCACTATGTTTGTTTTGTTTGCTTGATATGAGGTTTAACGTCCCGGTCAACATTGTATAGGTCATTTTGGAGACGTTGCTTCCAATTTTGTGGGACTTTTACCCGACATTGAAATGAAATGATATCTCAAGCCCTGTCGCCCAATGAAACCAAAAGGGTTTATAAGCATGGGTGGTCCGACTCGCCCCGCTTTGCCATGGCAGGCTTAGATCCTCTAAGCGGTTGGTTTAAACGTATTTATTAGTTTAAGCAATACATGACAAGACAAATAATGATGTTTACAATATGTTAAAGGATTTGAACGGAAGCTAAATGTAGCTTATGAAGTTCATCTCCTGATAAATGAAAATGAGAGCGTTTGTACATATATTGGCGGGTTCACTTGAATACAGTTATACGTAGATGCCTATACATAGTTGTACTAACCAAGGCAATGGATGAATAAAGAAAAGATCAAACAAAACAGAGAAAAAAGAACAAACAAGCATGATGTAATGAGAGAAGATGATGAGACAGATACAGCATATGAAAATGAAGATAGGCAAAGATGGTTATCTGAAGCGATTAGTCAACCACCGACCCTTGCTGCATTCATGTGCAGATTGGCGGGGAGAATGCTTCCTTTAATCATATAAAAGTGTCTTTATGTTAAAACCTTTTGCTGGCTTCTATAAATGCCAATACGTGACGGAAAATTTGTTCGTTATCTTCAAAACATCTTGATGCATCACCATATAAGAGTATTTTGAGATTGATGTTGGGTAAAAATGATAGGTCTCGGAGTAGTTGGTTGCGCTGATTTTGGTAATTAGCACATCGAAAGAAAAAATGGTAAGCGTTTTCAACGAGCCCGCAAGTACAAGATGGTGAGTCAGTCATGTTTTTTGAAAAAAAAAAAGATCACTTTTTAAAATACTACATTTGGTTCTCAAGCGAGCATGCATGACTTGCCATTTTCTCTTACCCCGGTAATAAGCGGTTTACCAGTACTCGTGTGCGGTCGGTTTCATCTCTGCGTGGAAGCAGCATGCAGCCCATATATTTCTTCAAAACCCATCCCCCATTATGCCTCAAGGTCGGCGCCTTGATTTACATTCAGTAGTCCAAAATTTTCCTTTCTCATAAAAAAAGGTCTTTGGTTCCAAAGATAATCGAGTGATTAAAGCTCGACCTTACATTGTACTTTCTACAATAAGGCTCCGCCATTCAATAATGTGGCTTCGGGTTATGAGCTTCCAGCAAATGCTCAGATTAGCCTGTGTATATGCGCAGTCTGATTAGAGTACTCGCTGTGTGCCAGATGGATATCCATTGGTCAAAAGCTTTTTGCAAACAGGAAAATTTAACTTGTGACTGAATGGGTTTGCCTTCCATATGAGTAAGTCTGTCTGGTGAGCAGGAGTTTGCGTGTTCGATAATTGCCGGGTTCGGCAAATTCTTTCGTGGAGATTGATCATGAAATCTTGTCTACGGTCATTCTCTCCCTTAGTGCAGTTGTCATTTCCTGGCAAAATGTGCAGTGTATACTTGTTTACCCCGTCCGGGAAAAGTGTGATATGACCCAAATATTGTTAAATGTGTCGTTAAATTCTAAACACACAAAATCCACGTGAGTACATACTCGGAGATCTGTTTTCGGTTTTTCGTGACTCTTACATCACTTAAACACGTCCATGTAATTAACACGCTTCTAAACCCCTCTTTATATCTATAGAGAAAATTGGGGTTTACAGGATTATACATTATTTTTTCTTATTTCTACTCCAAGACAAAGGTTGTAGGTACGCGTTAGAAAACGAGCAGCCACAACCTATGACAGGATAAAAAATATCACAAATTTGCACCGAAAATATCTGGTTCAGAAATATGAAAAAAATGCATTTGTGTTATCGTAATGTATACAATAAAATATAATATTAGGCAAATTCCAAAGTAATCAGCTTTTGTACTAAAACATATAATGCGGGGTAAACAATGAGTTAAGAGGTAAACAAAGCTGTAATATTTTTTATTATAGCAGATTAAACCTTTAAGTGCTATGGAAAAGTCTAGAGCAGACGGCAATTTATTGTTTTTTTTCAGAGAAAAAGACTTTGGAGTTTATATGAATCGTCTACCTAGCAGATGATTCACTCTGAAATATGGCTGCCATAACGGTGTTATTTTTTCTGAAGAGAGAGAGAGAGAGAGAGAGAGAGAGAGAGAGAGAGAGAGAGAGAGAGAGAGAGAGAGAGAGAGAGAGAGAGAGAGAGAGAGAGAGAGGATATTATACGAGCAAAAGCTACTCACACGTTTTACCAGTGCATTAGAATGGGGGTATACTGCATTGCAAAATTGTTAATTTTTATGGAGCTAAATCGTCGGTTTTACGGCCGCAAAATCCGCTTCACGGCTCCGCGGACGCGTCGCCGTCAAACGAAATTTCCGACCGTAAACCCGCCTATTTAACTCCCAAATTGATAATTTTGAATACAGTTATCCTCTAAAAACCAATCAATGAAATTGGGTCAAACTATGTACACTATATCATTGCAATGTATAAGAGATTTTATTAGATTTTGGTGACATTGACTTGCTTTCAAGGGTACGCACCCCCCCCCCCCCCCCCCAAAAAAAAAAAAAAAAAAAAAACTGTAACTTTTGGCTTGCCTGCACCGTATCTCGTGAAATAATTGTTCGGATTTGGTCAAACTTCGTACAATATATCATTGCGATCTACCCAAAATTTGATTAGAATTTGGTGATTTTGACCTTATTTTGTAGTAGGGCACTAGCCACACAATATATTAATTATGGACCAGAAATGGTTTACCGGCACCCTGTCACATGAACGAATTGTTGAAATTTCTTCAAACCTTGTTCAATGACCAAAGATTTGATTAGATTTTTGTTACCACCTTATTTGCAAGGTCACAGGCTCCCAAAAGCTCAATTGTAGCTTGTCTGCACATAAAAAAAGAATATATATCAGTCTTGCCAACAATTTTTACCATCAATTCCATTATTAGGACCACCCCGCCAATAAGACCGCTTTTTAGAAGTGTAGAAAGTGGTCTTAATAGCGGAATTTCACTGTATATAGATTGTATTTGATTAGATTTTGGCGATCTTGACATTTTTTTAGGTCACAATCTCCCGAAAACTGTCAGTTTATGGCCAAAAAACGGCTTGTATGCAAATTAGATTTTGATGACCTAAACCTTGTTTTCAAGACTAAAATGGGTTTTTAAATTATAATTATGGTTGGGATGGAGGGGATATTGTTTTTCTCTGAAAACATTTCTAGTTAAGTTTCCGAATCATTACTTAGCATTTAGATTATTTGGACGCATCACTCAGAAGCAGGTCATCTCAGCTGCAGATAGGTGATCTGTATGGGGCGCCGTTTTACTATTCAATCCGTATTTATAGATATCCATAAATCGAATAAGGGATATCCATAATTCGATTTATGGATATCCATAAATCAGCCGAATAATGGATATCCATAATTCGAATTATGGATATCCATAAATCGAATTATGGATATCCATAATTCGATTAATGGATATCATTAATTCAAATCGATTAATGGATAACCATAATTCGATTTATGGATATCTATAATTCGAATTATGGATATCCATAATTCAATTTATGGATATCCATAATTCGATTTATGGATATCCATAATTCGATTTATGGCTATCCATAATTCAGATAGATTTATGGATATCCATAATTCGAATTATGGATATCCATAAATCACCACAAAAGCTTTTGGTTTGATGATTTCTCCCTAAGACACGTGATTGTTTTCAAGCTGCCATGTGTGCATTTAAATATCGGAACTAGCCGAAAGATATGGACATTCCGGCCAACGGATCCTCTGGAATCACCTCTACGAGGACTGCGCACCTAAGGACACTGTAAGTCGGACGTAAGATTATAATGATCCAAACAGGCAATCCGTGCATGCTTTCTGGAGAAAAAAACATGGTCGTTAAATAGTATTAATATGTATCCATATAATAGCCGGCCTCGGTAGCTCAGTCGGATGCGCGTCTGACTGGTGATCAGGAGGACGCGGGTTCGATTCCTGCCGGGGTCGGCAACATTCTTTCGTGGAGATTGATCATGAAATCTTTCCTACGGTCATTCTATCTCTTCCGCTGATTCAAGAAGGGCAGTTGTCAGTTTCTGACGAAAGAATGTGCACTGTACTGGTTAACCGCTTACGTATAAGTCTGCCCAGGAAAAGTATGGATAGGTAAACTGACCGGCTCAAAAATGACCTCAATAGTGTTGACTGGGCCGTTAAACTCCAATACAAACAAGCAAACAATACCCATATAATACTCTACTTGAGTTGTATGGAGTACCAGGCGGACTCAGATATATCTCCTGGCCCCCGCCCATTGGGGCTTGGAGAAATAGATTTTGCTACGTGAGCTTTGTTTGTTTGATTGATTTGAGGTTTAACGTCCCTGTCAACACTGTAAATGTCATTTTGGAGACGTTGCTTACAATTTTGTGGGACTTTTACCCGACATTGAGATTAAATGACATCTCAAGCCCTGCCGCCCAATGAAACCAATAGGGTTTATAAGCTGGGACGGGCCGACTCGCACCGCTTTGCCTGGGCAGGCTTAGATCCTCTAAACGGTTTACCAGTACTCGTGCTCGGGTCGGTTTCAGCTCTGCGTGGAAGCATCATGCAGCCCATCCATTTCTTCAAGCCCCGATGGGCGGCGGCGTTGCTGCATGAGCTGAGAGTACGGGTAAACCGTTTAGAAGGTCTCAGCCTGTCCAAACAAAGGGGCGACAGGGATTGAGATGTCATTTCATCTCAATGAAGGCTTAATGCCCCACATAATTGGAAGCAACGTCTCCAAATGACCTTAATAGTATTGAAGGGGACGTTAAACCTCAAATCAAACAAAACATATCTCGCCCACGTCATAGGCCACAAACAAGCCTACCCCACATTACCTCCACCTCCATCCCGTTTTTTATTACATACCTAAATCGGAAACCTGACGGGAATAGTCTAGTTTTTTGTGTGTGTGTTTTTTTTTTTGTAAAGGGAGCAGTCATTATTCATTAGGTTTATTTGCAGAGGAGAATTATGGATATCCATAATTCGATTTATGGATATCCATAAATCAGCCGAATAATGATATCCATAATTCGAATTAAGGATATCCATAATTCGATTTACGGATATCCACATTTCGATCTAAATTAATGATATCAATAAATCGATTTATGAATATCCATAATTCGATTTATGGATATCCATAATTTGATTTATGGATATCCATAAATCAGCCGAATAATGGATATCCATAATTCGATTTATGTGTATCAATAAATCGAATAATGGATATCCATTATTCCATTTATGGAAATCATTAATTCAGATCGATTAATGGATATCCATAATTCGAATTATGGATATCCATAATTCGAATTATGGATATCCATAAATAATTATGGATATCCATAAATAATTATGGATAGCTATAAATCGAATTATGGATATACATAATTCGAATTATGGCTATCCATAAATAATTATGGATATCTATATATACGGATTAAATAGTAAAACGGCACCCCATAGATCTGAACACCTTACTCGAGCTTTCCATTACTTGCCACAGACCCATTCGAGACCATCTGCCTTGATATCCCGATGGTTGGCTGTCGATCATCATTATATTAGCTATTACAAACGAAAATGTGTCTTTCGGTAGGACAATAAGCTACACATACTAACAAGTTTTTGTTTGAGTTTAGGTTTTACGTCCCGTCAACACTATAAAGGTCATTTTGGAGACGTTGCTTCCGATTTTCTGGGGCTTTTACCCGACATAGAGATGAAATGACACCCAATCCCTACCGTACATATAAACCGCTAGGGTTTAAGGAGCGGCCCGACTCGTATCACTTTTCCTGGGCAGGCTTGGAATCTTCTTGTCTGAAACAGAAGGATCAGGTCTTTGATATTTGGTATGAAGCTTCATCTAGTGGACTCTACCAAGATTGTTCAAATTATAGCTCTGGGGCCACAAATGGCCCCGCCCCGGGGCCCACTGGTTTTATATAGGCTTATATAGGGAAAACCTTTACAAATCTTCTTGTCTGAAACCAGCAGGATCAGGTCTTTGATATTTGGTACGAACTTCATCTAGTAGACCTCTACCAAGATTGTTCAAATTATAGCCCTGGGACAAAAATGGACCTGCCCCGGGGCCCACTGGTTTTACATAGGCTTATAAAGGGAAAGCCTTTAAAATTCTTCTGATATTTGGTATGAAGCTTCTTCTAGTGGACCTCTACGAAGATTGTTCAAATTATAGCACTGGGGCCAATGATTGCCCCCACCCCCCCCCCGCACCAGGGCCTACTGGTTTTTATATAGGCTTATATAGGGAAAATCTCTAAAAATCTTCTTGTCTGAAACCAGAAGGCCCGCGTCTTTGATATTTGGTATGAAGCTTAATCTAGTGTTGTTCAAATAATTATAGCCCTGGGCCAAAATGTCCCCGCACCAGGACCTACAACCTTTTACATAGGCTTATATAGGGAAAACCTTCTAAAATCTTCTTGTCTGAAACCAGAAGGCCAGGTCTTTGATATTTGGTATGAAGCTTCATCTAGTGGACCTCAACCAAGATTGTTCAAATTATAGCCCTTGAGCCAAAAATGCCCCCGCCCCAGGACCAACTGGTTTTACATAGGCTTATATAGGGAAAACCTTAAATCTTCTTTTCTTAAACCAGAAGGCCCAGGTCTTTGATATTGGTTTGAAGCTTCATCTAGTGGACTTCTACCTTGGTATGAAGTTTCATCTAGTAGACCTCTAACAAGATTATTCAAAGTATAGCCCTGTGACCAAAAATGCCCCTGCCACAGATCCCCCCCCCCCCCCCCCCCCCCTGGTTTTACAAAGGCATATAGCATATATAGAGGAAAACTTAAAAAATCTACTGGTCTGAAACCAGAAGGCCCAGGTCTTTGTTATTTGGTATGAAGCTTCATCTAGTTGACCCTTACAAAGATTGTTCAAGTTATAGCACTGGGACCAAAAATGCCCCGCACCAGCTGCTTCCCCCCACCCACCCCCACCGGTTTTACAAAGGCATGTATAGTAAAAAACCTTAAACAATCTCCTGGTCTGAAACCATAAGGCCCAGGTCTTTGATATTTTGTGAACCTTTACCAAGATTGTTCAAATTATAGTCCTGGACAAAAAATGGTCCTGCCCAGGGGCCCACTAGTTTTACATAGGCTTATATAGGGAAAGCCTTTAAAATTCTTCTTGTCTGAAACCTTTGATATTTGGTATTACGCTTCATCTAGTGGACCTGTACCAAGATTGTTCAAATTATAGCCCTGGGGCCAAAAATGCCCCCGCACCAGGGCCTACTGGGTTTACAAAGGTTTTCTCCGTGGCCTAGTGGTTAAGAGCGCTGACTCTTGATCATTAGGTCTCTCACCGCTGTGGTTCGAGCCTCGTTCGGGTCACATGTGAGACGCCAAGTTCTGCAACGGAAGGTCAGGTGGTTTTTCTCCGTACTCCGGTTTTAGCCCACCTCTGATTAACGATCGGCTCGATATGAGTGAAATAATCTTGAAAGGGCCGTAAAACCAACCCCACCCCCCTGGTTTTACAAAGGCATTATAGGCAAACCTTTAAAAAACTTCTTGTCTGAAACCAGAAGGCCCAGGTCTTTGATATTTGGTAGGTTGCTTCATCTAGTGGACCGCTACCATGATTGTTCAAATTATAGCCCTGGGGCCAAAAGTTGCCCCGCCTGGTGCCCATTTGCTTTACATAGACTAACATAGAGAAAACATTACATTTGAAAATCTTCTTGTTTGAATCCAAAAGGCCTTAGATATTTGGTATGAAGCTTCATCTGGTGGACCTCTACCACGATTGTTCAAATCATAGCCTGGGGGTCCACCACGGGGCCCACTGGTCTTACTTAGACTTATATAGGGAAACTTTTAGAAATCTTCTTTTAAGAAACCAGAAGGCCCAGGACTTTGGTATTTGTTATTAAGCTTCATATAGTGAACCCCTACCAAAATTGTTCAAATTATGGACCTGAGGCCAAAAATTGCCCTGCCCCGGCACCCACATGTAAATCTTTTAGCTCAGATGAGCGATATAGGACCATCATGGTCCTTTTGTTTTTAACAAAAGCCATCGTTAGCTTTGAACAACTGGCCAGTGATATTTTCAGGTACCCGGTATGACCATAATTCACCTTTGACTATTATTAAAAGGATCGGATATAACTGACAAATTTTCCTGTCATTTTTCAAAGGGAGAATTAACATTCGGGAATTCCTGTTCGCTTTTTCTTCTCTGTGCTATGGAAAAAGAGGTCTACTCTTAAAGGAAAGAAGGAGCAAATTCTTTCATTTAAGAGTTGACCCCTATTGACATTGGAGACAAAATACTTTTGCAGGAGTTGTCTTCCCTGAAGGTGTATTTATTCCCCATAATGAAACCAAATTTATTTGGTTTGCACTTCTCAGTTGAGTTGAAGGAACTTTTGATTTCAAGACTTTAAAATTCGCAATTTAGACAGAATATTATGATTCCTACTTTTCGGTTAGCGCTTCTAACGAGCACATGCAGCTATTTTTATACCAGTCTTTACGATAACACACCCGTGCGACATAGTGCGTTTTTTACCTCTCCAAAATCGCTACTTTTCAGGTGTAACTCTTAATATTTTCTTATTTATACTGTAAACAAAGACTGTGGGTGCTAGTTAGAACCGCCTCATTGAGGCAGTTCGAACGAGTACCCACAACCTATGTCTTGGAGCAGAAATAAGAAAAATAATGTATACCCCCGTAAACCCCAGTTTCCTCCATATAAAGTCGGATTTTGAGGGGTGTTCAATTCACGGACTTGTTCACGTGATGTGCATCTGGCAAACTGTTCTTCTCTACGATTTTCCTCGGGTTTTCGTAGGTTTGTTCTCTTGTTGTATAAGTAGGAGCGAACTCAAACATGGCAACCAGTTCCAATGTTACAAGTTAATCTGTCATGATCTTCTTATAGGAACGAACATTAGAGAAATAAGTAAAACCTAATCTTAATTATGTATAAACATGTTTTTATTGAATACACGAGAAGCCTCCGTGGTGCAGTGGTAACGCTACTCGCCTTGTAAACCAGGGATCGCAGGATCGATCCCGGGCTTCTCCAGACTTTCGGATGAGTCTTTAAACCGAGGTCTCGTCTCCGTATGATCTTAGCTGTTGGTGAGACGTAAAACTAAAACTCACTCACTTTATTGAATACACGATTACAGGCAGGCGTAACAATAAGAATAATCCGCTTAGACAAAAATAAAAATATTAAGCCGAGCAAATGACCAAAAATGTTCGGTTGCAGTCCTCTTTTACAGGCGAACGGTAAAAAGCGCTATTTATTAAAACAAAATATATTATATTTCCATGGGCACTGACTGAAAGTACATACAGACCATGCAAACATGGGTCTCAGGTGATTAATTTCCAGCGCTTAAAACCTTGAAATGCGTCCATACAAACAAACCTTAGCATTTTCTTTGTCTGGCCTTATGCCATAGCCATCTCTATGGTGTCCAGTTAATTCCATATAAAACGGTCTGTCCTGTACAGTTCAGAGATCATTTTCAGCTCGCTTTCGTTTCTTTCGTACGGTCTAAGACAGACAACCGACCATGGGTTTTGGACAGGTTGATCTTGTTAACCGTGATCCCAACAACATCAATGACCACTTGAAGGTACGTTTGTTGTTTTTACCTCTATATCTAATTTCACCTCTCTCTCTATCTTCGTTTACCTCCCTCTCTATCTAATTTCATCTCTCTATCTTACCCATTTTGTACTGAATGGAAGTTTCCGCCTCATTTGTTTTTGCTGGAGTCCATTTCAAAATTTGTGGCAGCTTAGAACGAAAAATGAGGACTATGACTGGATATGCCTGCATGGGCGACGAGCGTGCAGATTGATTTCAAATTCCACTGGTCGCCCATACCAAATTGTATTTATTCTTGAGCATAAAGTCTGTTAATGAAAGTTGGTTTGAAAAATCAGCTTTCTATGTTAAATGAATTCTGCAGCCGGTACAGGACCTCCTAACCGCTTCCGCTACTTCGCTTGTTTGATAAAATAGTCCTTTAGACCCAGCATGAGAGTACTGACGCTAACATGGGTGTCTAAGATCTAGATTATCCATTTGGTCATTGTGTGGAGCTTTTTAACATCTTTGTTAACTTCACTGTTTAGTTTGTTTCTCAAAACTTCGCCAGACAAATCAATGCACCAAGCTTATGTATCATAATTATATACTTGTGAATGCATTGGACAACACCGAAAATGTTGACTATAAATTTCTGCGATATACTGTCGAAAACTTGAGCCATATATTTACATTATGATAAAACATGTTTTAGGGTTACTGATGAGGCCTAATTGGCCGAAACTAGCTAGTCTTGCCCAGAAAAATCGTGTACTCCTCATGGTTTTACAGTTATGTGCAGTATTATTTGGGCCCCGTCAAGCGATTTTGGTACTTATCGCCTATGCGAGCAGCGAAGGTTCAGGCGAGCCTGCGCATCCGCGCAGTCTCGCCAGAACCTTCGCTGCTCGCTCATACAAGCAGTGAATCAAGAGGAACCTTCAGACAGAAAGCCATATCCCTGGCCCCTCTGAATGGCTGGGCATGCGCAGTTAAAATTTGTCATGACGGAATGCTTGAAGACACAAATTCGCGTGGCGGGGCTCATTTGTTTCCAAAGGATTACCCTCTTTTTAGTTTGCGAAAAACCAAAGGTGCAGACCAGCCTATGCTTTCGCGCAGTCTGATCAGCAGCCTTTCGTTCGCTACGACCCCGTGGCCAAGTGGCATTACGAAAACACGCCTATACAAATGCATTGCCACCTTTATCGCCGAAAAAATGAAAATTTTAAGATGAAAAATTGTGATCTTTTTCTTATTTCTGCTCAAAATATAGATTGTGGGTACTCGTTAGAACCGCCTCATCGAGGCGGTTCTCGATGAGGCGGTTCTAACGAGTACCCACAATCTATATTTTAGAGCAGAAATAAGAAAAAATAAGGTTTACCCATGCAAACCCAAGTTTTTACTATGTAAAAGTGGGGTTCGAGGGGGTCAAAATTATATAGGCGTGTTTTCGTGATGTTTAGAGCGCATTAGGTCTTTTACCGCAATGGGGTTAAATCACATATTTGGCGCAATGTTTCTGCAACGAAAGGTCATAAGATATCGGTGATAAACGATCGGCTCTAAATAAGTAAAAACGAAAACACGCCTATACAAATGTATTGGATATTTTACCAAAGAGAGTGATAATTTTCGGATAAAATTCTGATACTTTTAAGTACCCACAAACTATGTTTTGAACAGAAATAAGAAAAAATGGCGTATGCCCCTCTAAACCCCAGGTTTACTATCTGAAAGTGGGGTTTAGGGACTCAAAAGTATATAGCTGTGTTTTCGTATTGGATCTTTAAATGGTCATAAAACCTAAATCATTTAAATAAATTTACATGTATCATATGACGTCGCGTCTGAGAGTGTAATAACGTCATGTAATATTTTCGATAATCCACTATATAGTGGATTAAATATGCAAATTAGCTAGAAACGTCCTGTAACGTTACATGTACGACATCCTTAACGAAGTCGCGTTTACTAATGGCGGAATATTGACATTTTTGTAAACAATCGTGAATAAAATACGTTTTAAATGTCATATGATAAATAGAATCTTCCATTCGTGCTCATGTATTATTGAATTTATTAAACGAGTTGAGGAAAAGGGATAAAATGCTCGACAAAGCCTCGCAATTATCCCTTTTCCTCAACTCGTTTAATAAATTCAATAATACATGAACACTCATGTAAGATCCTCTATGAAATAAATAAATCTAGCTTCTTTGTCTTAATTTTCGATACTTGCTAGTCTGTGCAGCTGAGCAAGTTGGTTTGGGTGTCACCTGTTTACAAAGCCCGAAGACAAGTTTTCTCGTAATGGGGACCATATCAGTTTATACCACTTTTTATTATATACCCAGAAAATGTCCCGTTTACTTTGTACAGAAGTTACCGGTCAATATTTTTCCATATTGCCCGTAGTCAAGTTTATATTGCCCGGAGATAAGCAGTCTCGCGCATGACAGGACTACTTTCAAATCTATGTAATTCAAGATAAAACATCGGCAGTCATCTTGTCGTACGCATCGACAGAACAAACGCAAAACAAAACAAATATAGGTTCTGACAAAGTGCATAAAGCGCATTTTATGCTGTCCAATGTGACCTACCTGCAATCTGTTTAAATTTCACCTACTTTCTTCTAAGAAATCAGGAGTATTTTGAAAGAAATATAACTGACGCTTCGGAGAAAATGGCGTCCTGCTTTGGGAAACGTCAATGTTTTAAATGACGCCACATCCACCAACGTTAACGTCGTCTCCGCTTTGGCGCCATTGGGCGTGTTTTCAACGTGTAGGGAGACACTTAACGACCTTCATTGTTTTCCATTTCAAACCGCTTAAAGATATATAATCGGATTTTACAATCAGATTTCTATACCAGGCAATGCTGAATTCTAGTAGACAGTTCAAGTTTTGGGTATATAATAAAAAGGTTATTGGCTTTATATTGTGAAATATTCGGCACTCGTTCATATGGCGAAGACGCACTCGCAAGCTCGTGCGTCCTTCGCCATATGAACTCGTGCCGAATATTTCACAATATAAAGTCAATAACCTATAATTATTGGCTAACGTTTAGTTTAACGCCGCGGCCTATGTGGAAAGTTTTTATTTTACTATGAAAACCAAAAGAATAAGCATATCAGGATCGGGATAGTTATTGAAAACCAGTGCTTCAGCTGAAGTGCACGACCCGCCGGATGCTTTTAGCTTTATAAGTGTGACCTTATATGGGTATGGCGGCCATTTTGGTCATGTGACCTGGACCTAAAACAGTTCCCAAAATACATGCGCCTTATCGTAAGGAGCAAAAATATATCTTATACTTAAGTACTGTATTCTGAATCGTTTGCAGGATAAAACGCATTCTCACTTTTCCAATACAAAAGCATATGTGTCAAAGTTTGACCCAGGCACAAAGAAGGTCAAGGTCAACCTCGGGTGACCATTTTAGCAATTTATGATGGGCCTACATCCCAGATGCTATTTATCAAGTTTCGTGGAAATCTGCCCAGTGGTTCTGAAGAAGACTTTTTTTGAAGGGTTTTTACCATATATTGCTTGGCGGCCATTTTGGTTATGTGACCTGGACCCCATGAGCAAATTTTGGTTTCCCCCATCCCGTAGAGGCTCCATATGAAATTTGACTTCAATCGGCCCAACGGTTTCCGAGGAGAAGCAGTTCTAAAATTTTCACAGTTTTCGCCTCGGCGAGGCTATACTAAATGGAATGTAATATTTCGCAAGTTCATTGGTAAGATCTCATTGATATCTATCAGTATGCCAAAAATTGTTTAAATATTCCAAGCGGTTAAGTCACTATCACCAATTTTCACAAACGGGTTACGGACGGACAGACAGACCATATATGGCTTGGCGGCCATTTTGGTCATGTGACCTGGACCCAATGAGCAAATTTTGGTTTCCCCCATCCCATAGAGGCTTCATATGAAATTTGATTTCAATCGGCCCAACGATTTCCGAGGAGAAGCAGTTCGAAAATGTTCACATTTTTCGCCTCGGTGAGGCTATACTAAATGGAATGTAATATTTGGCAAGTTCATTGGTTAGATCTCATTGATATCTATCAGTATGCCAAAACTTGTTTAAATATTCCGAGCGGTTAAGTCACTATCACCAATTTTCACAAACGGGTTACGGACGGACCAAAAGACGGTCAAGGTCACCATTTTAGCAATTTATGATGGGCCTACGTCCCAGATGCTATTTATCAAGTTTTGTGGAAATCTGCCCAGTGGTTCTGGAGAAGAGTATTTTTTGAAGGGTTTTTACCATATATGGCTTGGCAGCCATTTTGGTCATGTGACCTGGACCCCATGAGCAAATTTTGGTTTCCCTATCCCATAGAGGCTCCATATGAAATTTGACTTCAATCGACCCAACGGTTTCCGAGGAGAAGCAGTTCGAAAATTTTTCACATTGCTCGCCTCAGCGAGGCTATACTAAATGGAATGTAATATTTCGCAAGTTCATTGGTTAGATCTCATTGATATCTATCAGTATGCCAAAAATTATTTAAATATTCCAAGCGGTTAAGTCACTATCACCAATTTTCACAAACTGGTTACGGACGGACAGACAGACAGACCATATATGGCTTGGCGGCCATTTTGGTCATGTGACCTGGACCCCATGAGCAAATTTCGGTTTCCCCCATCCCATAGAGGCTCCATATGAAATTTGATTTCAATCGGCCCAACGGTTTCCGAGGAGAAGCACTTTGAAAAAATTCATATTTTTCGCCTCGGCGAGGCTATTCCAAATGGAATGTAATATTTGGCAAGTTCATTGGTTAGATCTCATTGATATCTATCAGTATGCCAAAGTTGTTTAACTATTCCAAGCGGTTAAGTCACTATCACCAATTTTCTCAAACGGGTTACGGACGGACAGACTGACAGAATGACCGAATGACCGATTGACCGAATGACACGGTGATTTTAGGGCACTCTTAGAAATCAACCGACTTCAGTCGGTTGCTTTTTCTGCGGGTCGTGCAATTGTCAATTTGAAAGGCAAATTGTTAGTTTTTTTTGTGTTTTTTTTTTTTTGCATTCTCAAATGCATGGCTATTAGATCTAAATTCAAGTTCTATTAACATCCGATGCCGACCTTTTCTGATTATGACTTGTAAATATCTCTTCTGACTTTCACCTTCGCTTTTCAGACTTTTATGATTTCGCTTTTTTTTTCTTACATACAAAAAAGTTTTTTTTTTCTATTACATCTACTTGTATATACTATTTGTCGTTATGCATTAGAGAACGGAATTGTATAACCACGTTGCTTCCATTCCTACCCTCCTACCCCATAGATGTTATTTTGCATGTCATAAATTTTGTAAATTGAACAAATATGTTTAAACCAATTTGTGTGTGTGTGTGTGTGTGTGTGTGTGTGTGTGTGTGTGTGTGTGTGTGTGTGCGCGCGCTTTGAAAGCATGTATGTATATATGTATGTGAGTGAGTGAGTGTTTTGAGTTTAACGTCCCACCAGCAGCTAAGGTCATACGGAGACGGGACCTCGGTTTAAAGAACCATCCGAAAGTTTGGAGAAGCCCGGGATCGATCCTGCGACCCCTGCTTTACAAGGCGAGTAGCGTAACCACTACACCAGGGAGGCTTCTTTGTATGTATGTATGTATGTATGTATGTATGTATGTATGTATGTATGTATGTATGTATGTATGTATGTATGTATGTATGTATGTATATATGTATGTATGTATGTATGTATGTATGTATGTATGTATGTATGTATGTATGCGATTGTGTGTGTGGGTGCTTTTGAATGTGTGCGTGCGTGCGATTTGTATTCATTTGTGTATGCGCATGTGCGTTGACGCGCGTTTGAATGTGTGCTTGTGCGCGTGCATGCGTTCCCGCTTTTGTGTGTGTGTGTGTGTGTGTGTGTTTGGATTTAATGTACTGTTGCTACTTTGATTTTTCAAATGGGATTTACGGTACTGTTAGCATCGCTAGGCATATGTGAGTTAAACGTTTTCAACATATATTGAAATTAACAAGACATCGCACCTCGCACAAGACTACTTCGTGTTTCGACAACACGGAACTGGCAAACGTCCAACTCACTTGAGATATTATCACTTGCAACATTTGTGTACAGTTTTACTAAAATCCATCAATAAATGTTGGCTCTAGAGTGATGACAATGTTTTTTAGAATAAAAATAGCCACTGTGACATTGACCTTGAGCCTAGGACCCAAAAAGTCTAACTGGCTCGAGATATAATAATTCCCAACATTTGTGTAAATTTATAGCAAAATTCATCAATAATAGTAGGCAAACGAGCGATGAAAATGTTGTTTTAAAAATAGCCACAATGACCCTGACCTTGTCCTCAGGATCCTGAAAGTTGAACTCACTGGAGATATTATCATACCTAACATTTGTGTGGAAAATGTTTTTCTAGAAATAGCCACCATGACCATGACCTTGAGCCGAGGACCCTGGAAGTTGAAATCGCCCGAGATATTATCATTCCAAACATTTGTGTGATGTATTAAAACCTATCAATAAATGTAGGCACTGGAGCCATGACAAAGTTTTTCTAATAATAGCCACAGTGACCTTGACCTTGAAGTCATGACCATAAAAGTCAAACTTCCTCGAAATATTATAATTTCTAACATTTGTGTAAAATTTTATTAAAATCGATCAATAAATGTAGGCGCTAGAGCAATGACAAAGTTATTCTAAAAATAGCCACAATGACCTTGATCTTGACCTCAGGAACCTGAAAGTCCAGTTTGCTCGAGATATTATCATATCCAACATTTGTGTGAAGTTATATTAAAATCAGTCAATAAATGTAGGCGCAAGAGAGATGACAAAGTTTTTCTAAAAAAAATAGCCACAGTGAACTTGACCATGAGGCCACGACAATGAAAGTCAACTCGCTCGAGATATTGTCATAAGAAACATTTATGTGAAGTTATATTGAAATAGGTCAAGAAATGTTGGCGCTAGACCAATGAGTTTTTTTTTTCTAAAAAAAAGGCACAGTGACCTTGACCTTGAAGTCAAACTCGCTCAAGATATTGTCATAAGGAACATTTGTGTGAAGTTATATTGAAATCGGTCAAGAAATGTATGGGCTAGAGTGATGACAAAATAGCCACAGTGATCTTGACCTTGAGGCCTCGACCCTGAAAGTCGAACTCGCTCGAGATATTGTCATAAGGAACATTTATGTGACGTTATACTGAAATCGTTCAAGAAATGTTGGCGCTAGAGCGATGACAAAGTTTTTCTAAAAATAGCTAGAGTGACATTGACCTTCAGGCGACGACCTTGAAAATTGATATCCCTTGAGATATTGTCGTAAGGAACGTTTGCGTGAAGTTATATTCGAAAAGGTGGGGAAATGTAGGCGATAGAACGATGGCGAAGATTTTTTCTTAAAATAGCCACAGTGACCTTGACCTTGAGGTCATGACCTTGAAAGTCGAAGTCAGTCGAGATATTGTCGTAAGGAACATTTGTGTGAAATGATATTGAAATCGGTCGAGACATATAGGCGCTAAAATTTTGACAATTTTTTTTTTCAAAAATAGTAGTGACCTTGAGGCCACGACCTTGAAAGTCGAACTGGTTTTAGATATTGTCATACGGAATAATTGTGTGAAATTATTTTGAGATAGGTCAAGAAATGTAGGTGCTAGAGTGATGACAATTTTTTTTTCCAAAAAAAAAGCCAAGTGACCTTGAGGCCACGACCCTGAAAGTCGAACTCGCTCGAGATATTATCATAAGGAACACTTGTGTGAAGTTTCATTGAACGCGGTGAAGAAATGTAGGCGCTACAACGATGTCTTAAATTTTTCTTAAAATAGCCACAGTGACATTGACCTTGAGACCACGACCTCGAAAGTCGAAATCTCTCGAGATATTGTCATAAGGAACAATCCTGTGAACTTATACTGAAATCGGTCAAGAAATGTAGGCGCTAGAGCGATGACAAAGTTTTCCTAAAAATAGCCAAAGTGATCTTGACCTTGAGGCCACGGCCTTGAAAGTCGAGTTCGCTTGAGATATAGTCATAAGGAACATTTGTATGAAGCTATAATGAAATCGGTCAAAAAATGTAGGCGCTAGAGCGATGAAAATGTTTTTTCTAAAAATAGCCACAGTGACTTTGACTTTGATGCCACGACCTTGAAAGTCGAACTTGCCCGAGATATTATCATAAGGAACAGTTGTATGAAGATATTTGGAAATCGGTCGAGAAGTGTAGGCGCTATATCGATTACAAAAGTACGTATATCTGTTGCAGCTCTGTGCGGAAGCATCGTGCAGACCGATCTATTTCTCAACCCCCAACTGTCGGGGGTGAGAGACTTTCTATGAAGACATTTAGCTGACGATAATAAAAAGTACAAATAATAACCCGTCCGATGTGTCCTCTTCGTTTCATCGTCACACGATGTATCCAAAGGCCTAAATCATTTTGTTTAATATGTCGGCTGACCTAGATGACCTTTGTGTGTATTTTGACAAATCCATTTTTATTACCCGTTTTATACGTGTGCCCTTCTTTTATAAAAAAAAATAAAAAAAATTCTCAATTGAAAACATATCGATCACGTTTTACCCGCATATACCTAGCGTCCCCTCTCTTGGAAGCATTGGCAAACAGTTTATACGTAGGCTGAGATCAGACACCGCTGCTCCCGATCTAGATTTTAACTGCACGCATTTTGCAAAATTTGCCGCTGACAAGAGAAACCTTATACCGTTTATATTGGAAATGGAACACTACATACTTATTAGGCGGAACATTCCCTTCGTCATAGATGGGTTAGGCAAATTGATTGGCGGAAAAGTATTAAAAAGTTTAAAGCTTTTTCATACGGAACCCGGGAAGGGACATGATTTTTTATTTTATTTTATAAGTTGTGCGCACAAGATAATATCTTGTACGGACAAGATATTATCTTGTGCAGACAACATATTATCTTGTGCGGGCAAGATATTATCTTGTGCGGGCAAGATAATTTCTTGTCCGCACAACATAATATCTTGTCCGCACAAGATATTATCTTGTGCGGACAACATATTATCTTGTGCAGACAAGATATTATCTTGTCCGCACAAGATATTAAGTTGTGCGAACAAGATATTATCTTGTCCGCACAAGATAATATCTTGTCTGCACAACATAGATCTTTGTCCGCACAAGATAATATCTTTTCTGCACAACTTCCAAAGATCTATGTTGTGCAAACAAGATAATAATATGTTGTGCGAACAAGATAATATCTTGTGCGCACAAGATATTATGTTGTGCGAACAAGATCATATCTTGTCCGGACAAGAGAATATCTTGTCCGCACAAGATAATATGTTGTCCGAACAAGATAATATCTTGTCCGCTCAAGATATTATCTTGTTCGCACAATATAATAAAAATAAAAAATCATGTCCCTTCCCGGGTTCCGTATGATATTGTGGACGGAAATTTAAAAAAAAGTAACTAAATTCTCCGCCATTTCAAGCCTAAATGGGACGGTGTAGATCCTGATGAGACCCCTCATTATATGGAACGTTGGTAATCACACGAATAAAGCGATACCAAACTTCAAAGGAAGGAAATACGTGGTTAGGTCAAGCCAAAATCACACTGACTTTGGCTACTAAATATTGCGTTATCGCTTACTAATTCCCCCACCCACACTAATCCGACTGCAAATGGCTTCTGTTGAATATGAAAATATCACTTTACTTATGATATTGGGCCATCATACCAGTACTTCCTTAGCCTTTTAACTAGGATTCAGCGAATGCGTCCACTTCGGGCAGAACCAGGTGGAATTGGACAGGAGCGGTAAAGGTCGTAGCTTGAACTAAATTCTAACACAGCGCGCCTATATAGGCAATGGAAAATAACTGTGTTTTATTCTACAACAAATCACAGCTCGGAAGAGCGTGACGAGTGACGTCATTACAATTCCCAATTTATGACGTCACTAGTCGATTTCCTTGACGTTAGACGGTGTAACGTCATTTTCTCGCATCGAAAACGTAAGAAAAGGATATACATGCATGTGTTTCAGTCGATAATTTTAGCGGGATTTCTTCTAACAATGGCGAAAGGTTGTGAGAGTTTGAAGGAAATAACAACATTTTGCCGATTTTCAGCGTGTTAGAATCGAAATAGATCAGCTCTGGTCTGTGATTTGTTGAGTAATAAATCACAGTTTGTCGGTCAGTTGAAAGTAGACAAATCACGCGCGCTACGCGCTTGTGATTTGTCTACTTTACAACTGACCTCCAAACTGTGATTTATTACACAACAAATCACAGCTAGAGCTGATCTATTTCTTAAACAAAATGTGCCGCCTTCTTCTCTTACACAGGTACCCCTTCCCTTTTATCGTACACGCAAGACCGCCGTTGAAATATGCTGCGAAAACATTTAGCAGACCACAATAAAAATACAAGTACCTAGTAAATAACTTGCCCAATTGTCCTCTATGAAAGTAGAAGTGGAGGAAATGATCAGGAATCAATACAATTAACTCACAGCTCCCATCAGAGACACCAAAGGGAAAGAAACACAAACATGAAACAACAAATCCTAATGGAAACACTAATAGCGGAAAGCCAAAAGGACAGTTACTTTCTCACAAAAAAGCCCCCCCCCCCCCCCCCCCCCGCCCAAAGGGGCTTGAAGAAATATATGGGCTGCATGATGCTTCCACGCAGAGCTGAATGCGGCCCGCACACTAGTACTGGTAAACCGCTTAGAGGATCTAAGCCTGCCCAGGAACCGCGGTGCGAGGCGGACCGTCCATGCTAATAAACCCTATTGGTTTCATTGGGCGACAGGCCTTGAGATGTCATTTCATCTCAATGTCGGGTAAAAGTCCCACGAAATTGGAAGCAACGACTCTAAAATGACCTTTACAGTGTTGACGGGGACATAAACCTCAAATCAAACAAACAGACTTTCTCACAAAATGGCCAATAGGCTATTAAAAATAAAATAAGCGACACAAACACCCAAAGACAATACATAACAAAAACAGACCGCGACAGAAGAACCGCCTTGGAACTGCCGTGGAAACGAATTCCACTGAGGGCTTAAATCGATTTTACGTGGCCACAGTCCTTGCCCTTACTTCCGTCGCGATTAAGACAATGATCGCAACATGGCTAAACCCGTTAAAAAGGCTCATTCCTCCGGCAATACAAGTGTAGAAGTACTACACCAGGACGTGACGCTACTTTCCCGTTGGCTAGGGCGTTTCCGATAAGCGCCACACCCCTCACAAAGGTCATCGAGGGTCAACTAAGGTCAAAGTGGCGAGCATCTGTCGACGTTTTTGTGACGTTATTGGGGCCAAAGTGGCCCACATACTACTGATCTGTTTGTGTGGATGCTAAGGCTGGTCTGTCTGCGCAAGTCGCACATGCGTTATTTTAGGTTTTGCCGTGCACAGGCTCATACATTGAATCACAATCAAGTTCCTCACAATCTCAAGGGATTTGCTAAAAGTTGAAGCAGAAGTCATCCTCATGGAAGTTTTTAAGTGATGATAAACTGATACACTGATTTGTCTTAACATTGTATTCTTTCATTTCAGATTGAAATCCATATTTAGGACAACTCATACTTTAGCAGTCTTATGAAACTATAAATTATTTTTTTCAGATATAAATGTAGGACCATGTTTAGAGGAAGATTAACGCTCTTCAGACGGTTGATATTTTGGTTAGTGGTTTTCATGACAATAACTGTAATGATAATGCACAGTTTGTTTGAGGATCACATCAATGACTCTTTCAGTGAAACTTGTAGAATTCCGGAGTTAGACCCATGGGACCCATCTATTAAAAGGTACTTACAGATCAAATCAAAAGAACTCCAGTGCGCAAGAGCGTACAACATCATGTTTGTTAATGATAGCGGTTTTATTGTTTATAATGTCTCAGCAGTCAGCTATTATCATCTGAGGTCCAGTTCTCTCATATGTACCTATCAAACAGTTATTCGCATACCTGGAGACAAAGAAGTCACATTTGGTTCAAGGAGACAACTCAAGCTTCCCATGTTTGTAAACAGTTCTGTTTTCAGAGTCTCATGTTCTGACAAGAAGACACTGGTGTATGATTACTTGCATTTAAATCCATTTTGCATAGAAAACCAGAGACGAGAGAGTGAAATCGGTTTTGAGGGTGACGACCATTACAGCGTCTTATTGATTGGAATTGACTCTGTTTCACGTTCTCATGCCTTAAGAAGTCTCCCAAAAACATTTAAATATCTCATGGAAACCCTTGGAGCTTATGACTTTAAAGGTTACACGAAAGTTGGTTCTAATACATTCCCTAATCTTATTCCTCTACTAACCGGAAAGAGGCACGGAGATTTTCCACTGATAAATAACCGAGTTTCCTACTGTGATTCTATGCCCTTGTTGTGGAATGAAGATTCGTTGAAGCAGTATGCTTCGCTCTACAGTGAGGACCGTTCAGATATTTCTACCTTCAACTTTGTAAAATCTGGATTTTATAACCCCCCAACAGATTTTTATTACAGAACCTACAATATGGCAATGAATCTGTTTGAACCTGTCATGATAAAGGCCGTAGGTACAAAAGACAAGAACTGCCCATGGGAATGTCCGTGTTATGCTAATAAAGACAACTTTACCATACAGGTAGATCATTTCAAAGGATTTTTAAAACGCTACAAAGCAAAATTGAAATTTTCGTTTTTATGGAGCAATGCTGCGCATGAGTCTTTTAGTTTGTTGCGACACTCAGACAATACTTTGAAGGCGCTGTTAAGATGGATGAGTGTTAATGGGCATATGGAAAAAGCCATAGTAGGGGTTTTTAGTGATCACGGTTTAAGAATGGGAGACTTCAGCGCTACTCATGTTGGACGTCTAGAAGGACACTTTCCATTTTTAAGTTTGGTAGTTCCTGAACGATTGAAGATAAAGTATCCGTGGATCAAGAGAAATCTTCTGCTTAATTTTGACAGAATACTTACGCATTTCGATTTGCACAGGAGTATTATAGATATAGCCAATAACAAATTTGAAAATGATTCCCCTCCGGTTGGGAAAACCCATATATCAAGGAACATTTTCTCTCTTATTCCAAGTACACGAACATGTGCAGAT
Organism: Lucinisca nassula; assembly: GCA_963580285.1. NCBI lineage: Eukaryota > Metazoa > Mollusca > Bivalvia > Lucinida > Lucinidae > Lucinisca > Lucinisca nassula. Next base: position 139,713,441 of record OY757016.1, on the reverse strand, counting down.
GCAGGGATTCCACCAAATTTCTGCACGTGTCAAGGGGATGATAAGGTTCTATCTAATGATGATATACTCGTAAATTCTCTGGCTGCATATGCTGTGAATAAGCTGAACAGTGTTCTAGTTAATCTTGCTGATATCTGCAGACAGTTGAAGTTAATTAACGTCACAGAAGCTAAAGTTCAATATACGTGTTCTAATGCGGCCAGTGGCAATAACCATAGAAGGGGTTTCCGCTTTCTAGACCCGTTGTTAGAGTATTCATTAGGATATGATTGGGAAGACTGTGGAAAAAGTGGGAAGTATAAATTGTTATTTCACGCTCTACCGAGTAAAGGTTTATTCGAAGCTATGGTTGAATATAACGACAAAATAAAGAATGGAGATGCAAGTCAAATGAACCTGATTGGAGATGTGATGAGAATCGATCGTTATGGAAACCAGTCTCATTGCATAAAAGAAAATGCACTTTTTAGACAATATTGCTATTGTAAAGATTTGATATGATTTTGCAATAAAATGAGAAATATGAATGCAATGCGACAGACTGCACATATGGTAGTTAACCCATTCTTGGTTGAATGAATGAACTGGTTTTAAGCTCGCCTGTCCCGTAGTGACAAGCTGAGCTTTTGGGATCACTTTTTGTCCGTCGTCCGTCGTGCGTCCGTGCATGCGTGCGTGCGTCCGTTAACTTTTCTTTTGAACACACTAGAGGTAACAGTTTTGGGCCAATCATCATCAAACTTGGTCAGAATGATAATCATGACAATATCTCGGTCAAGTTCGAATATGGGTCATGGCAGGTCAAAAAGTAGGTCAGTAGGTCAAATCAAAGAAAAACCTTGTGAACACTCTAGAGGCCAAAGTTTTATGCCGATCACCATCAAACTTGCTCAGAATGATCATCTTGACAATAACTCGGTCAAGTTCGAATATGGGTTATGCCGGGTCAAAACGTAGGTCAGTATGTCAAATCATAGAAAAAAACTTGTGAACACTCTAGGGGCCACAGTTTTGGTCCGATCGTCATCAATCTTGCTCAGAATGATCGTCTTGACAATATCTGGAACAAGTACGAATATGGGACATGTCGGGCCACAAAGTAGGTCAGTAGGTCAAATCATAGAAAAACCTTGTGAATACACTAGAGGCCACAGTTTTGGTCCGATAATCATCAAACTTGCTCAGAATGATTATCTTGACAATATCTCGGTCAAGTTCGAATATGAGTCATGTCGAGTCAAAAAATAGGTCAGTATGTCAAATCAGAGAAAAACATTGTGAACACACTAGAGGCCACGGTTTTGGTCCGATCATTATCAAACTTGCCCAGAATGATCATCTTGACAATATCTGAGTTAACTTTGAATATGGGTGTTGTCGGGTCAAAAAGTAGGTCAGTAGGTCAAATCATAGAAAAACATGAACACAATAGAGGCCACAGGTTTGGTCCAATCTTCATCAAACTTGCTCAGAATGAGCATCTTGATAATATCTTGGTCACGTTCGAATATGGGTCATGTCGGGTCACAATATAGGTTGGTAGGTCAAATCATAGAAAAACCTTGTGAATACACTAGAGGCCACAGTTTTGGTCCAATCATCATCAAACTTGCCATGAATCATCATCTTGACAATGTCTCAGTCTAGTTCGAATATGGGTCATGTTGGGTCAAAAAGTAGGTCAGTAGGTCAAATCAGAGAAAAACCTTCTGAACACACTAGAGGCCACAGTTTCGGTTATCATAAAACTTGCCAAGAATGATCCTCTTGACAATATCTCGGTCAAGTTAGAATACGGGTCATGTCGGGTCATAAAGTAGGTCAGTAGGTCAAATCATAGAAAAGCCTTGTGAACACACTAGAGGCCACAGTTTTGGTCCGATCCTCATCGAACTTGCCCTGAATGATCATCTTGACAATATCTCAGTCAAGTTCGAATATGGGTCATGTCTGGTCAAAAAGTAGGTCAGGTCAAATCATAGAAAAACCCACTGAACACACTTAAGGCCACAGTTTTGGTCCGATCATCATCAAACTTGCTTAAAATGATCATTTGACCATGTCTCAGTTAATTTCGAATATGGGTCATGTCTGGTCAATAAGAAGGTCAGATTGTTGAAAAACCTTGTTAACACACTAGAGGTCCCAGTTTTGGTCCAATCATCATCAAACTTGCTCAGAATTATCATCTTGACAATATCTGGGTCAAGTTAGAATATGGGTCATGTCGGGTCAAAAAGTAGACCAGCAGGTCAAATCATAGAAAAACCTTGTGAACACACTAGAGGCCACAGTTTTGGTCCGATCATCATTGAACTTGCCCAGAATGATCATCTTGACAATATCTCAGTCAAGTTCGAATATGGGTCATGTCTAGTCAAAAAGTAGGTCAGTAGGTCAAATCATAGAAAAACCCTCTGAACACACTTGAGGCCACAGTTTTGGTCCGATCATCATCAAACTTGCTCAAAATGATCATTTGACCATGTCTCGGTTAATTTCGAATATGGGTCATGTCTGGTCAATAAGAAAGAAAGTAGGTCAGATTGTTGAAAAAACTTGTGAACATACTAGAGGTCCCATCTTGACAATTTCTGGGTCAATTTTGAATATGGCTCATGTCGGGTCAAAAAGTAGGCCAGCAGGTCAAATCATAGAAAAACGTTTTGAACACTCTAAGAGGCCACAGTTTTAGTCAAATCACCATTAAACTTGCTCAGAATGATCATCTGGACAATATCTCAGTTAAGTTCGAATATGGGTCATGTCAAATCAAAAAGTAGATCGGTAGGTTAAGTTGTCATAACTTTTGAACCGTTTGAGATAGAGCCTTCATATTTGGCATATAGGTTCCTTGTGACAAGGGCTTCCCACTCATATAAAGAATTGACCTGTGACCTTGACCTGTGACCTTCTTTATCATAACTTTTGAACCATATGAGATAGAGCCTTCATATTTGGCATGTATGTTCCTTGTGACAAGGTTTTCTCAACCATTCAAAACTTTTGACCCATGACCTTGACCTTCGACCTACTTTGTCATAACTTTTGAAGCATTTGAGATACAGCCTTCATATTTGGCATGTAGGTTCCTTGCGACAAGGGCTTTCTATTCATACATTGAATGATCTTTGACCTTTTTCCTTGACATTTGACCTATGTTATTTTAACTTTTGAACCATGTTGTGTAGATGACCCTCTAGGAAAATAGCATAAAACGATTAACAAATGGTCACAAGAGCTAAAAATAGAAAACATTGTAAATTTGCTTCAAATGCGAACACCTTCTAAACTCTTGGGCCAATTGGATTTAAAACTTCACCGGAATGTTGTCTAGGTGACTCCCTACCAAAATAGTTAAAACTCATTCCACTCAAATGAACAAGATGGCTGCCAGAGCTAAAAATATAAACAAATCTTCAAACGACAATTCCTTCTGTACCTTGGGCCAATGTCATTCAAACTTCGAAGTAATGTTGCTTAGATGACCCTCTACCAAAAAGGCTTAAACGATCCCGCTCCGATGAACAAAATGGCCATCGGAGCTGAAAATAGAAAACTATTGTAAATTTGATTCAAACGTGAACTCCTCCTAAACCCTAAGGCCAATTTGATTCAAACTTCACAGGAATGCTGCCTAGGTTACTCCCTACTAAATAAGCTAAAATCACTCTGCTGATGAACAAGATGGCCACCAGAGTTAAAAATAGAAAGGACTCGAGACAGTGACAAACAGGTGAGCGAACCAGGGCCCACAGGCCCTCTTGTTAAGTTAACCCGGCACTAAAAGCACATTGGGGCTACCCCATCATGGTTGATAACTTCCCTTTTTAATTGGACACTGGCGGGTCGGATCTAAAGACTTGCATGTACTTTTTAAGTAAAATAGAAGTGATGGCAATGATGAGGAATCGATACAATTAACCCACAGCTCCGTTCAAAAACACCAAAGGGAAAGAAGCACAAACATGAATCAACTAGACCCTAATGGACCCTAATCAAAAGGTCATTTACTTTCCCACAAAATGGTCAATTGGCTATCAAAACAAAATAATATAAGCGATACACACACTGAAAGACAAAGCATAACAAAAATAAACCGCGACAGAAGAACTACCTTGGAACGGTCAGTGAAACGAATTCCACTGGGGGTGGGGGGATCTTGAATCGATTTTACGTAGAAACACTCCTCGCCCTTATTTCCTTTGCGATTTGGACAAATAAATTGTTCAGTCCTCATGAAGGCATCCTAATTCATTAGTGCAACATGAACATGAACGCAAAAATCAAACAACCACAGAGATGAAACAAAGGTGAGGACTCGAGGGCAAACCAGTCTAAGCGCCTGCCTGGCCTGATCTGCGCCTTTGCTGCTCGATGGATGGCTGGTAAAACTAGTAAAGTTGTTGGCTGCGAAATGCCATGTCTGCAAATGGTTCTTGGCATTGAAAACGTCCGGTCGCGCAAGAGGAAGGCATACTTTTCTGGTGTGGTGGCTCATCGATGGACGTTATCAGCCATGCAGAAAAATCTACTACAGAAACTGACTAGAACTAGTCAAATTTAATGTCGACCACAAAAATCTGTTCGGCACATGAGTGGCTCGAGTCAGTGGTGGCTACTTCAAGGATGGCATAACTGGGCTGATTTGGGATATTTCGGTGTTCTTTGGCGTTGGTGTGTGTTGCGCATACTTGTTTGAAACGCCTCACCGAGGCGACTCAAATGGGTGCGCGCGGCGTGCATGTGCGGGGTGGATGCATGGACTGTCCTGAATTTTCCCTCTCTACCTATTATGAATGATAACGGGTTTTGAACAGCCATAGTAAACGAGCCACCAGTGTTCGAGCCATTGAAGTTCCACTGTATTATTGTATTACTGTGCATTATTTTACAATAC